>VMDO01006135.1:0-103635 GCA_007922755.1 Pedetes capensis | reverse complement strand
TTTGATGATGAATGCAACCCCATTTCTCTTTAGTTTATCATTCCCAGCATAGTAGACCATATGACTGTCTGACTCAAAATGGCCTATGCCAGTCCATTTTAGCTCACTGATGCCTAGAATGTCAATGTTTATGCGATCCATTTCTCTTTTAACAATTTCTAACTTGCCTAGATTCATACTACATACATTCCATGTTCCAGTTATTAATGGATGTTTACAGTTGTTTCTCCTCATTTTGAGTCGTGTCACATCATCATGTTGAGCACCCTGGGGTTTTACTCCATTTTCCTCATCACGGTATACTCTACTTGGAGGAGGCAACTCTTCCCCAGTAGTCTTTTGAGTGCCTTCCAACCTGGGGGCCTCATTTTCAGGCACTATATCTGACAGTGTTTCTTTGCTATCCACCACCGCACATGACTAGAAGTGTTTAATAAGTGTGTGTGAGCGTGTATGCATGGTTTTGTTTTGTTTTTGTTTTGATTTTTTGTTTGTTTGTTTGTTTGTTTCATGGGGTTTTTGTTTTGTTTTGGTTTGGTTTGTTTTTTGTTGTTGTTGTTGTTGTTGTTCTTAGGTGCCATCAAATTGGTGTCTGACTCATAGTGACCCTACGTACAACAGTCAAAACACTATTGTCAGTGTTCCTCTACTATTCATAGGGTTTTCAATAGCAGATTGATTTTTGGGAGTGGGATGCCAGGTCCTTCTCCCAAGCCTATGGTATCCAGTGTTCTCAGGTGGTCTCCCATCCAAGTACTAACCAGGCCTGACCTGCTTAGCTTTGAGATCTGATGGGATGGGACACCATAGTGCTAAAGGCCTAGCTGCAGGCCTAACAAGCTATATAAGACCTTGAAACATAATTAAAACTCAAATTTTTTTAGTATAAAGTATTTACATATTGTATATTCTAGTGCTTTTATGACCATGTAAGATATGTAAGGTAAATCACTTACATATATAGTCATAGGTTGCTTAGCAATAGGGATCCTTTCTGAGAAATGTGCTCTCAAGTGATTTTTGTCATTATGTGAATATGTGTTCTTACACAAGTGTGGGGTATATGAGGCTGCTACTGGCATAACATAGCACACTGCTTTATGAGAAACATTTTGAATAAGAAAAGAAAGCATAATCTAGTGATTAAAAAGTCAGTATAGTAATGCTGTATATTCTTGAATCTAATCCGCATGCTTTCAACGGTTTTAGAGATAGAGGGCTACAAAACTAAGTATGGATTGCAATGGCATGTGGATTGGATTAGAAGGTGTGGGGGGGCCTTCTTGCACAAATCCAATTTGCATGGGATTGTAATCTGCACCTGGTTTTGTAGCCCTTAAAACTGATGAAGTAATGTGAATTAGATTCAAGAATATACTGTATATAAATCAACAACACAGCCCTTTGTTATCATTCTTAAGTATTGTGTACTGTGCATGATTGTGTGTGCTCCATTTTCTATGATTGGTGGAACAATATGTTTGTGAACATCAGCATCTCCACACACATGAGGAATGTGTTATGCTATGATGCCATGAAGGCTATGAACTTACGGCAATAAGGACTTCTCAGCTTCTTATAATCTTATGTGACTACTGTCATATGGGGCTGGGATTTAGCTCAGTGGGTAGAGTGCTGCGCTGCAGTCTCTGAGGTCCCGAGTTCAATTCCCAGCACTGCAAAAATGGGAGAAGGACCTGGCAATCCACTCCCAAGGCAATCCTGGAACAGTCAGCCATTGAAAACCCTATGAGGGTCACTATGAGTTGGATACCGACTCAACGGCACCTAACAACAACAACTGTCATATACCTGGTCTATTTTTGTTTTTGTTTTCTTTTGTTTTGACTTGTTATTTTGAGACAGGGTCTCACTATGTAGCCCAGGCTAGTCTCGAACTCATGATCCTCTTGTCTTAGCCTCCTGAGTACTGGGATTATAGGCTTGCGCCACCACACTTACCCTATATATCTGGTCTGTCATTAACAAAAACATCATACTGCCATTAGGTGGAATGTGACTGTATTAAAATTGTCATTCTTTCCCTGTTCTCATTTCTCCCTCTCCTTTCTACACAGTGTGCTGGCTCCCTACAGCATGCTGCCTTTTCTTCTTTTGACCTTTATGTTATGTATACTCTTGATTGACTTTCAAACTATTTGGTCACTTGAGGATTGCTGCTGGTTGAATCTTTAGGTTCATCTCCATGCTCTGGTTCCACAGTTTACATACTTTCAATCAAGCAGGCCCCTATCCTTTGCTGTGGTTGTTAGCTCCAGGACCTTGCTTTTCTTCTGAGGGACTGTCCCTTCCATTCTGTAAGCCAGTACAGAATGCCAGTGCCGTTCTGCCACTATCTGCATTTGCCTTCCTTCAGTTGAAGTGTGGGATGCAGGAGTTTGAAGTTTGAGCAGGATAGGAAATCGCAGGAGCTGGGTCACCCCATGGCATCTTTCTGAACAGATGTCCAGCTGTTCCTGCTACCTAGGTCTCAGTCTAGCTCTAGCTTTTTGTTGTTTCTGAAACCTGGTTTTTCAGTTTTGCCTTTGATGCTATAAACTGCCCCTTACATTCCTAGTAAACCTTATCTTTGCTGAAGTTAGGCAGAGCCAGTTTCTCTGCTCGCAACCTAAGAGTCTACTTATCCAGCAAGAAAGGAGAAAAGAAATTCAATGTGGCCAGGGAGAATGAAATGTGTGGGAAGTCGTGGAGATGAGGCAGTTTAGGGCCAGGTTTTAAAGGATGACTGGAAGAGACCTCAAAAAAATGGGACATAAAAATGTCTTCTGAGAGAACATAGATGGTATATGATCAGTTAGCAACAGTGAAGCCGGAACCAGTTGGGTCCATCCATGAGTTTGTTACCAAAGAGTTAAGAAACTCCTAGAATTCCAAGGGAGACACAATCTCATGGAGTTGGCATGAGCAGAACATGGGAATCTGACCCACAGTTTTGTGCCAAGTGAAAAGGGCTGGTCAAGGGGCTCAATGACAAGAGTGTGTGCTTCTGATGCACAAGGCCCTGGTTCAATCAATTACCAGGGAAAAAAAAATCACAGAAACCCAATGAAATGGTGTCATGAGAATGAAATCTCTCTGTGTTTGCAGCTTCTACCTATAGTAAGATGGATAGGCCTGGTCATCACAGCCAGAACCATCATCCACATAAGGTCCCTAATGGCCAAACAACTAACCCTCCTCGAGCCATAAAGAATCTTGTTATAAAATGACTATTCATATAATTCTTTCTGTGGGAGGAATATGCAGCTCAGGCCAAAATGAGGATTAGGGCTTGTCTAGCAGATATGCTTCAATGAAAATTAATATGCTGGCAGCTTTAGTTCTTCCATGATGCTTGCAGATTTAGTTACTGTGGTTCTACTGCTGAGATAATGATTGAATTTCTGAGCTTACCAGTAGGAATCTGAGGACAGGGCTATAGACTGTGGTGATTCTTTCATTCAGGTAACAGTATGAACCACAACTTCTTTGTATTTTCCATAAAACTACACTTTGTTTTTCTATTTTATCTTATAGGTAAAGGATGCCTTCCCAAGGAGGTTTCTTAGGTAGCAAGGGCGTAATCAGATTAGAGAGAATCTTGAATGTTGAGGCAGAGTCTCTGGCATAAGAGAGATCGGGGAGGAGATTATTGTGAACATCCCAAGGAAAGCTGAGGAGATCTGAATGAAGGCCACAGCAGTGGAAAGAAGATAGAGATGCCAACCACTTGATTGGATGAATTAGGATCTCCAGATGTCCAGAACGAATGAGATGGGAAGGGTAGGGGCTAGGCTGGAATCAAAGGTAACAAAAGAATGTCTCATATGTAATTTTTTTCTTTCATTAAATAACCTTATCTGAAGTCCGACAAACAATCCTGAAAGCAATAGCTAAACTTGTAAGAAACACAGAATCTGAATTAAATTAGTGCTATGTCAGCCCATTGTACTAAACCGCGAATTCCCTCAGAGGTTTAGCAACATATTGGATAAAGTGAAATTAATCCCTTAGAGCCACAAGTTGACATACGTATATGCGACAAATCCATCAACTATACTGTGAGCATTAGAAAAGGAAGCTAAAAAATGCATGTGGGCGCATCTGTCTTCTGTCCTGCAGATAAAGCCTAGTTCACAATGTCATTTTCTCTTGTAGTTTTGAAGAAGAAGGAGGCTCTGAAATGTTAGTGTTGTTGATTTTTACAGTCTGATCTGTTGCGGATTGTACCCCTGGACAAACTTGATGGTGCTTTGTAATCAGGTCACTGTTTTAATACAGTTCATTATCCTAAATTTAGAAAAGGCTAGATTCTAATAGCAAGTGACAAAAACCAGAGAATTTCAAATTCTTGTTGGCCGCTCTGGGTTACTTTCCCCTCCGGGCAAAGTCAGAGCTGCCAGCCACATTAATGAAAATTACGAGCCTGTTAGGAGAAGAATAACCAGGAGGGGCTGCCGATAAGAAGTCCCAAAGGATTAAAACTCTCCTCAACTTTTGGCTTCACAGTTAAAATAGTTCTTTTTGTTTTGAATATTTTAAAAAGAAAGCCCTGTAAGTTAGTTTTAACTTTTCACTAGCTTGCATGAAATAAAGGATTGTGTGGTTATGTGATGAATTTGGGATCATTACCACAACTAATCTTGATGCTGGAGAGCAGATTTTTCTGCTTTAGTGTTTGTAAAACAGTTTCAGATTTGTTCAGAAGTTATTGAATTCAGCAGTTCATATTTGACTGTGGAGTCCCAGCCATGAAGGTTTTGAAAATTGTACAGCACTGAAACTTGAATGAACCAGAAATCTTCCTCATCGGATGACTTATCAATTCTTCACTCTCAGATACACAAAGAAGACTTTGTGCTGCTGAGCCAATAGGCTCTGCTGGAGGAGAGTGCTTTGCAGAGAATGTGATACAGCCTTGAAGAAAAAAGAAAATAGAAAAGCCGTGTGTTGTTGTTGTTAGGTGCTGTCGGGTCGGTATCTGACTCATAGCAACTGTCATAGGGGTTTCAATGGCTGACTGTTTCGGGATTGCCTTGGGAATGGATTGCCAGGCCCTTCTCCCATTTTTGTGGTGCTGGGAATTGAACGTGGGACCTCAGAGACTGCAGCACAGCGCTCTCTACCCACTGGGCTAAATCCCATCCCGAAAAGCCATGTAGACACTGTTAAAAGGAAGCAGCACATTTTTATTTACCCTCAGAGCTGTATCTTTATGCTGAACAGATCCAGGGACATCAAAATATTGGCTTTGTCTCCTCTTCCTCTTCCTCCCCTTCTTCTTCTTCCTCTTCCTTCTCTTTCCTCCTCCTCTTTCCCTTTTTTCTCTCTCCTCCTCCTCTTTCCCTTTCTTCCTCCTCCTCCTCCTTCCTCTCCCCTCCCCCTCCTCCACTTCCTCCTCCTCCTCCTCCTTCTCCTCCTCCTTCTTCTACAGAGTTGAACTCAGGGTCTTGCACATGCTTGGCCTTGAACTTGCAGCCTCCCAAGTTGCACCACTGTGTGGCCTGGCTTTGTTTCTTAAGTAAACATTCTACTCCCTTTTGTGTTCATTTCTGATCAGCAATCTTATGTTTAGCATAACTCAAATGCTAATATGCTTAAATTTTATCAGAAAATAGCACAGGCTTCTCAATTTGGGATATTAAAATTATATTTGTTCTCTGTTTTATGTCTGTCAGCTTGTCATGTTGTGGGGGTGGCATGTTGTTGTGATACTGAAAGCTATGCCACCGGTACCTCACATACCAACAGGACTCTCCATGGTAGACAGGTTTCATCTGAGCTTCCAGACTAAGATAGACTAGGGAGAAGGACCTGGCAATTCAAACAGTCAGCCATTGAAAATCTTATGAATCGGGCAGGGGAGACATCCTAAATTCTAATCCTCAACTCAGGGTCTCTCAACATTTTTGTATGCTATGCAGATTTTTGAATAATAGAAATTTTGTTAGCAAATCTCCAAGCAAACTGAACAGCAAAAATATTAACATAACTATTCCCAAACCATGTTTTGCAGTGTTCTTAACCCATCTACAATTATTGCAATATTCACTGTCACCCCTCAGCACGGCTTTGCTCTTCAGTAGATTTGCTATCCTGCCCATATTCTCTTATGTACTCATGAAGAGATTATATCACATTTCCAGTAAACATACTATCTTTCTTTAAATACTCTGCTTCTTAACACTTGTTCTAAATTTGTTATTCCCTGTGCTGTACCCGACCCCACAAACCCATGCATTTCAGCATTCCATCTGGCACATATGGCTGGAATGGTATGTTTTATTCTGTTTAGTAAAAATAAATTTTATACATAGATGAAAACCTGGCAGCATATTTACATGGTTCATGAACATGCCTTGGCATACTGCCTTTTCCCAACATCAGCATCTTGGATAATTCCAAGCAAGTCCAGAAATTTTGTGCTTCAATCTCCCCTTCTGCAAGTATGATTAAATTTGGTTTTCATAGAAATACCCAAGGAAGCATTGTGAGCTCTCCAAAGGCAATTGGCTATATAGCCTGGTTGCAGGCAGGGTTCTCTAGGAAGCTGACTTTGAGATGGAGATCAACTCACTGGAAGGGTACTAGGGAATATTCTTGAAATCAATAGTGTGGAAGGAATGGAACGAGGGCCATGGCAGAAAGAAAGATTGATTATGCTTCCCTTTAATAGGGATTCTGCCATTTCATGACCAATTCTGAGGATAATATGGTGTTTTAGAGTCAAATCAAGTTCTTTATCCAGGTTGACCAGTGATTGAATTCAGGCTGCGCTAGGAAGGGGCTGTGACTTTCCTTGAGGTGGCTGTTCTTTGCTGAGACAATTCCCACAGAAGGATCTTGGCAGAGAGTTGTCATCTTCCCAGCAGATGGAGAACAATCTTCCCAGCAGATGGAGAACAAATTCATCATTCCTAAAGTAGGGATCTGGACAGCTCAGCACAACATATATGACCAAAGCCAAGCTAGGAGTAACATTTATGAATGACTTACCTTCATGCTAGTCAGTGACTTCCAAGGAAGACATAATTATGGCATGAAGGAAGAATGAGAATTCTTTTCTTCTACCTCCAGTGCTGTTACACAAAGTTCCAATAACCCCTGAGACTTTCAACCTGTTTTGAGGGACTGTAGAAAGGGAAATGCCAAAGGATTCTTTCTGAAATCTGGTTGATCTTGCCTTCTGTGAGCCTTTTCCTCTTTATACACTTAGTATTTCATAATCCAGTTACATTTAGTCTCTAATAGCGAACTCTTTAATAATCAAAATGGAACACTTATATCACTATGTCTCTTAGGTCTTGGTTGTGTATGCAAAAATGATCAGCTGTTTAAAGGAAGAAAGCACTGCATTTAGTTGACATATCTCTTAAGTCTTGCAAGGAAGAGTAGTACTTCTAATTTCTCCTCTATTTATGATATTGACATTTTGAAGATAGCAGGCCCGTTATCTTATAGTATGTTTTTTATTCTGGATAT
Source organism: Pedetes capensis (assembly GCA_007922755.1). NCBI lineage: Eukaryota > Metazoa > Chordata > Mammalia > Rodentia > Pedetidae > Pedetes > Pedetes capensis. The sequence continues at coordinate 96,153 of VMDO01006135.1, read as the reverse complement.
GCCCGATGGTTTACTCATGATGTTGTCTAACTTGTTCCTCTTCAAGGAAGAAAATTTGGTAAGTATGAAGGCTTTATAAAATTCATGTTAAATATTTGGGCAAAAAATACTTGATTATATCCACTTTGGAAAGCAAAACATTATAAAACACATTTTGGAGCACCATAGTACACAAAATAAAAATTGAAAGAAGAGAGAAAGTTGACTTTAAAAGCAAGGTTGGTGTTTAAAAATCCCCCTCTCAATAATTGATAGGAAAACAAGTCAAAAATAATCAGTAAAGATATAGAGGCTCTAAGTAAGACTGTCAATCAACTTGACCTAGTTGATATTTATAAAGCTGATGAATACTGAATACTAAAGAATAAGCATCTTCTTTAAGTATATACAATGTGTTCCCCTAAATAAACCTGTATACCAAATATGTCTAAATAATTAAAAAATGATTGGAATTATGCAGATCATATTATCTCACAAAGGAATTTAATTACAAATAAATAACAAAAAGCTATCTAGGAACCCTCAACAGTTTAGAAATTAAGTATTTCTGAATAATTTATGTCTACAGCTGTACCACCCTAGCATCTGATCTTGTAAGATCTAAGAAGCTAAGCAGGGTCAGATCTGGTTAGTACTTGGATGGGAGACCGCTGGAAACACCTAGTGCTACAGGCTAGGGAGAAGGACCTAGTAGTGCACTCCCTATACAATCAGCCATTGAAAACCCTATGAATAGCAGAGAAGAGCTGACAGTAGTGCCGGGCATGGCACAGTGTTGGGTAGTGTTTCATCTGTAGAACATAGGGTTGCTATGAGTTGTACCTGACTCAATGGCACCTAACAACAACAAATAATTTATGGATGAAATAAATTATAAAACAAATTATATGATATTTTAAACTAAAAATAAAGAAAGTACATGACTCCCAAAATTTAAATGCTTATATATATATTTTTAATGAAAGGTCAAAAGTCAATACTTGAGAATACACTTTGAGAAACTACAAAAAATTTAAAAAAGTAAATCCAAGGTAAGTAGAAGGAAGTAATTAAAAAAGATTAGGGCAGGAATAAAAACAGAAAAGAAAACACAACAAGTGAGAAATCTCATTCTTTGTTGGTGGGACTGTAATGGCACATTCACTCTGGAAAATGCCTGGAAGTTTCTTATAAAACATAGGCATACCTTAGGACATTGCAATTACCCCCTTTAAGTATTTATCCAAGGGAAATGAATATATATACATATATATTTTTTTCACAAAAATATCTGTACAAAATTTTTCTTAGATGTTGTGTTAGTTAGCATTTTACAACTATAACAAAATATCTGAGACAATGACTTATAAAGAGAAAAAGATTTTTGAGTTTCCAGTCCATGACCAGTTGGTTCCATTGCTTTGAGCTTGTGGCAAGGCAGTATACCATGGTGGGAACATGTGGCTGAGTAATATCATTCACCTCATGGCTAACAAGCAAAAGAGAGTTATAAGGGGACCCAAGTCCCACAGTGTCCTTCAAGGGTATGCCCCAATGACTTGAAGACTTCCCACTAGGTCCCACCTCTTCGAGGGTCCACCACCTCCCAGTAGCACCAATGTGGGGACCAAACCTTTAACACATGGATCTTTGTGGGACATTCAAGATCTAAACTATAGCAGAACTTTCATCCATAATAGCTAAAGCTTAGAAACAATCCAGGGATCCATCATTAGAAGGATAGAACAAATATATTTTCATAAAACAGAAATGAAAAAAGAATGACCTACCTGTAATAATATGGATGGTTGTCAAAAGCTTTATTTAAGTGGCAGAAACTAACCACCACAAGTATATGTGTGTGTGTATATATATATATATATATATATATATATATATATGTTGTTATTGTTGTTAGGTGCCTTCGAGTCAGTATCCAACTCATAGCAACCCTCTGTACAACAGGGGAAACACTATTGTCAGTACTTCTCTGCTGTTCATAGGGTTTTCAATGGCAGATTGGTTTTTGGGAGGGGGTTGACAGGTCCTTCTCCCAAGCCTACAGCTTCTGGTGTTCCCAGGTGTTCTCCCATCCAGGTACTAACCAGGCCTGACCCTGCTTAGCTTCTGAGATCTGATGGGATCGGATGCCACAGGGCTACCGCTGCAGATATATATATATATATATATATATATATATATATATATATATATTACAATTCTATTTATGTGAAGTTCTGAAATGGTAAGTAATGAACTGGACAGTCTAAGTAAGACTGTCAATCAGCTTGACCTAGTTGATATTTATAAAGCTGATGAATACTGAATACTGAAGAATAAGCATCTTCTTTAAGTATATACAATGTGTTTCCCTAAATAAATCTGTATACCAAATATGTCTAAATAATTAAAAAATGATTGGAATTATTGGAATATTAATCTATGGTTAAAAATCTATGTTAAAAATCTATAGTTAAAAATCTATGGTTAAAAAAATCCCAATAGTTCTTGCCTCTGAGAATAGGGAATGAGAAGAAGATTGGCTAGGAAAGTTCACAAAAGAGCCTCCTGGTAATGTGCTGCTTCTTGATATAGACTTGGGTTACACAAATATACACATAAAATTCAGTCAATGTAATTTAAGATTTGTGCATTTTATTATACACAAGTATTCCATCAAAAAATTATAAACAGGGGCTAAGGATGTGTCTGAGTGGTATAGAGTTTGCCTAGCATGTTTGATTCCTAGTACCACAAAAGTTATAAGCTAATATTAAACTCTACCTGATGATCTGCATACAGACTATTTAAGCGAAACTGGGCTAAGGCACTTTACTTCAAACTGTGTTAAAAATTACATGGATTGATAGGTAACTAATGCATGTGGACAGATGTAAAAGCATGTAGGGAAATAAGCATAATAAAAAATTAATGGTACTATCTGTGTGGTGGGTATATGAGTGTGCACTGTAACATTATTTCAATTTTTCTCTTTAAAAATTGTCAAAATATGCTGGGTATGGTGACACGTGCCTGTAACCTAGCACTCGGGAGGCTGAGGCAGGAGGATCACAAGTTGAGGCCAGCCTGGGCTACATAGTGAATCTGTCTCAACAAAAACAAAACAAAACAACAACAAGAAAACAAACAAAAAGAAGGAAAAGAAAAAAGAAAAGAAAGAAAATTGTCAAAATAAAAATGTTGGGGGAAAGATTTTGGAGGTCATTGGAGAAGGTTCAATAAAGATATTGGGTGATATTTGGGGATTATTTTTGTTTATTCTTTTGGTGTTTTAATAGTACAAGCTTATTCTTAGGAGAAATGAGCTAAAACATTAAATAGTAAAATGTCATGATATCTGTAATATACTTGGAAATGCTTCAACAAAAATTTAGGGAACAGGGCAAATAAAGCAAAATGATAATTATTGAATCTAGACCCTGGTTATTAGGGTGGGGGCTGGGATTTAGCTCAGTTGGTAAAGTGCTACTCTGCAGTCTCTGAGGTCCCGAGTTCAATTCCCAGCACCACAAAATGGGAGAAGAACATGGCAACCCACTCCCAAGGCAATCCCGAAATGGTCAGCCATTGAAAACCCATGAGGGTCGCTATGAGTGGGACTTGACGGCACCTAACAGCAACAACAATTTTTAAAAAGTAAGCAATAGAAGAAATGAGATATGTCCAAGAACAGAGAATATAAAGAATGGAAACTCTACATCTGAGAGATTTGCAATTTCAATATTCCTTTAAAGGGATCAAATTTGGGTCTGTCACTGTAGCGGTATATTGGTAGTGGTTTCAAAGGTGCCCTAGTCCAGTTTCTGTTGCTATGACAGAACATCTGAGACTGAGTAGTGTATAAAGAATAGAGATTTAATTCTGACAGTTCTGGAGGATGGGAGTCCAAGGTCAATGTGAGATATGCAAGAGTGACCCAACACTCCCTAAGGGTATTTAACTACAGGGTAAGCACTGTTAATGTTAATAATGTTTTTGTTAGATGCTATTGAGTTGGGCCTGACTCATAGAGACCCTATGCATAACAGACAAAACATTCCCTGACACTGTGCCATGCCTGGCAGTGTTGTCAGTGCTTTTCTGCTATTCATAGGGGTTTCAGTGGCGGATTGTTACAGGAGTGGGTTGCCAGGTCCTTTTCCTAGCCTGCAGCACCTGGTTTTCCCAGGCAATCTCCCATCCAAGAACTAACCAGGCCAACCCTGCTTAGCTTCCAAGATCAGGCAGGATCAGATGCCAGGGTGCTGTGGCTACAGACAATGTTAATAATGTTGTTGTTGTTAGGTGCCGTTGAGTCAGTATCCGACTCATAGCGACCCTCTGCACAACAGGGGAAACACTATTGTCAGTGCTTCTCTGCTGTTCATAGGGTTTTCAATGGCAGATTGATTTTTGGGAGGGGGTTGACAGGTCCTTCTCCCAAGCCTACAGCTTCTGGTGTTTCCAGGCGATCTCCCATCCAGGTACTAACCAGGCCCGACCCTGCTTAGCTTCCGAGATCTGACGGGATCGGATGCCACAGGGCTACAGCTGCAGGCTAATGTTAATAATAGGCATCCTTTAATGTTTACTTTTTCTTCAAATAAGCTAAGTTATTGGGGACCAGAGAGATTTGATCCTTTGATTGACAACCTCTTTTGGCCTCTTTTGGCCACTATGTCATCATGGCATGACTATTTTGACTATTTTGAACACTCTAAGATCACACTGAGGACACTTCACTCCAGCTGCAAGGACCACTGTAATCATGCCTGCTGCTGAAGCCAGAAACTTCTGCTTTAGGAGGTCTTGCCCCAGTCAACTACTCCATCATGTGCCAGCACCAGGAAAACTTCTCTTCAGCCTTGTCAAGCTTCAGGGAGGTCCAGGTGACCTTACCTACAGGCACACTAGATGATCCCCACCCAAAGCTGCCCCAGACCTACTAACAGTAGTCTTCAACAAGGTTGGGAGAAGGAGTGAGAGTACCTCTCTAGTGACTCAACAAAATGATTGACTGAAAAGAAGCTGTGCTTATGTGAGGCCTGTGATTGGTCCTTCTATGAGACCTGTGTTTGGTGGAACTGGAAGCCGTACTGTGATTGGTGGAATTACAATCCAAGCACAAACAAGCAACAGGTCTTTCCCAAGCTATATAAGCAGGGTGTTTTTCAGTCTTGCTGAGTTAATGTGGGAGGCTGTTCTCCTGTGTACTACCCCTGTCCTCCCATACACATGGTGCAACATAAGTCCCCCCCAAAGCCTTCTCTTAAGTGTTCTCTTTACCTACTTGTGGTTGTTATCATGAATAGATCAGATGGGGCTGGTTGTGCAGAGAGCAGACAAGAGCCTAGGGCTTCCAGCCCGAGCAGTGGCAGTGACAGTGACTACGAGGAGGTGGCTAAGATTTCCAGAGAACCACTGAGAGCTAAGGGCCCCAATACTGAAGCTCTGAGCTGTAACACTAGGAGGCAGCTGAAGAGTTCCACAGAGTGACTGCAAGCAGAATCTACAAGAAGCTAAGACTATGAAGGACAGTGGAAGGTGAGAGATGGTGGAGAAGCAGAGACCTCGGAAGATGGGAGGCTCTGAAGAGCCAAAGCTGAGAGCTAAGACAATGAGAACTGCAAGCCACAGTTGTTGGCAGAGTTTGAGAAAGCTGCTTGGGAGCTGTAGCTCTAGCTGCTGGGTGTTAGTACTCTAAGCCCACAGCAGTAAGCCTCTGCCATGATAACCTAGAGTGGTAAGCTTCCATCTTTGAAAGCTTGGAGCCAGAAGCTTCTAGTTCTTAAGGCTTGGAGCCATAAGCCTCTGGATTTGAAACCCCAGCTTGTGGGCCTCTGGAACTCAAATGGTGGTGCTCCTTTGCCTATCTGCAATTTCTATTTGGATGGATGAAAGGAACCCTCAGCCAATGGTTTGTGATAAAAGTGCCCACATATGGTGAGGTCTTCTTGCTTCTTCCCTCATCCCAAGGTGAAAGGCAAAAGGAAACAGAGCATGAGAGATCAAGAAAGTAAGAGGCCGAACTCACTTTTACAGCATGCCTACTTTCTCTTGCTTTTTGGTAACTAATCCACTGCCATGATAATGACATTAGTCCATTTATGAGGGCTCTGCCCTCATGACATAATCTCTTTCTAAACCCCACTTCCAAACACTGTTGCATTGAAGATTAAGTTTCCAACATATGAATTTAGGAGGGCACATTCAAACTCTAGCAGAAAGCCAAATCATCAGTATCATCTACTTGTCTTCTTTCTTATTTTACTTTTCTAGATACTTCCTGGGCTGGGATTTAGCTCAGTTGGTAGAGCACTGTGCTATAGTCTCTGAGGTCCTGAGTTCAATTCTCAGCACTGCAAAAATGGGAGAAGGACCTGGCAACCCACTCCCAAGGCAATCCCGAAACAGTCAGCCATTGAAAACCCTGTGAGGGTCGCTATGAGCAGGGTACTGACTTGATGGCACTTAACAACAACAATAAGATACTTCCTATTTCAGAGATTGCATGTGAACCTCTGGGTTTATGACCTCAATTTTTTGGCCTGATTCTGGATTACATTGCTTATGAATTTGATGCTATATCTTTCTCCTCACAGATTAAGGTTTTTATTGTCATTCTAATCATTGAAACTTAATGCCTGAACTTCACTTCACTAGAGGCGAATTAGATGCTTAACAACACAAAAAGAAAAGTATGTGGAAGCCTGGATGTAACAGCAAGGTGTTTGTCACCATTCAGGCTTTAGCTTCTGTGCAGTATCCCAAGAAGTAACATAGAAACATAGACTGTCTATCCCACTCTCTGGCCCAGAAGATGAGGTTGGGGGGCACAGAGCTACTCACAAAGATCAAGTGATCATCGTCACAGTGCTGGGAGTGTACTGGAAAGAAGCATTTGGCTATCTTCTCGATCTCATTTTATGTTTGTGTCTCAGTCTCGGTACACTTATGCTATGTGGGTTTGCTCCAGGAACTGGAAGTAAGACTGGGAAAATTATGCTTTGTTTCATTTCATTGAAAATTCCTCACTAACATGTATGATGGAATCTAGCTCTCAGAGGATTTTTGTGCAGAAAAATAGATAAATATCTTGATTAAAAAATGTAAATATAGCAAATTTTGGCGTATTTCAAGCTTCATTTCAATTCTTTGTCTGATTCCTGATGAAAACTTAGGTATCTCTTCTATCAGACACGCTGGGTACCTGCACTCCAAATTTGACTGTACCTAAGGATTTCATGGAGATATGTTTCAAACTAGATTTTGGTCCACTCAAAACCCACAGAATTAGGATCTCTGAAGGACAGATCCTTGGTGTGCATGTTTCTATCTGTCTCTCTTTCTCTTTCAAACTACTACTTGCTTTACTCACATATTATGCAACTTTGTATACCTACAGAAAAGTGCTTCTCAAACTTTAATGTGTATAAGAATCACTGGGCATCTTGTTAAGATGTAGATTCTGATCCATTAGTTCTGAGATAGGTTCAGGATTCTGTGTTTTTAATAGGCTCCCTGGCACTGTGGCTGGTCTACAGACCACACCATCAGTACTGAGGAACTTGACCATGTCCTGAAATATTTTCTCCCTATAAAAACACATCTTGCAGTTATGCAAATTTGAATAAGACATGGTCAAGGACTGGCTTCCAGAATGCCCTTTGACTAGTGATGTAGGCTTGCCTGGGTAGTTTCACTAACCTTTCGTAGCTTTAAAGAATTAGGAAATTTGGGGTATCATTTGAATTTGATGGCAGCATTAGGAGCCCATCTGAGTCTATGTGCACTACATTATTCTGATTGAATATCCAAAATACCTTTATAGGGTAAATAGTGTTCATATTTATATTTTATAAGTGAGGAAGCTGAGACATGGGAAATTTAGTTTCAAAGAAAGTGACTTGCAGAGTGAGAGATGAACTGAGGTTCCAACTTTGGTATGTCTAACTCTCAGATCCTTATTCTTAAGCATCACATGTGGTTTCTGTGGGATGCTTAATGCTTCCACTCTTTTCACAGTTTTTTTTTTTTTTTTTATGGTACTGGGGGTTGAACCCAGGCCCTCGCTCTTGCACGCTGTGCACGTGCTGGACCACTGAGCTGCACCCTCAGCCCATTTTTTTTTACTTTTTGAGACAGGGTTTCGCTAAATTACTCAGACTGCCTGTGGTCTCGAACTTGTGATACTCCTGCCTCTGCCTCCTGAGCCGCTGGGATTATAGGCGTGTGCCACCACGCCCAGCTCCCTCTTTTTACAGTTCTTAAACAACATTCTTACTCCACATTCTAATCCGATGAAATTTGGGAATTTGGCTTAAAGCATAGATTCATGTGAGATACATGTCAATGTGGAGCAAAGTCAGTAATCCACTGCACTGACTTGGAGTTGGGACAGGTAGATGAAGTATATTAACTTATTTTGCAACTTTATTGAGGTGTAATTGAAGTATAACAAAATACACATATAAAGCGTACAATGTTTCCAGTTTTGACAAATGTATATATCCAGGAAACCATCACCATGATCACACCAAGACTTACATCTCTCACCTAAATTCTTCTCCAACTTCCTTGCAAATCCATCCCTTCCTCTACCAACATCTATCAACAACTGCTGATATGCTTTCTGTTTCTTTAAACTAGCTTACATTTTTTTTTAAGAATTTCATATACCAAATATTCCCAATTCTAATCTGTACCCTTTCAACACTTTGAGGGCTACAAAGTCAGAAGTGAGTAGAATCGTGTAGAGATGGTATTCTTAGTGGAGGGAGCTTTAGAATAGAATCATACTCCTTTTGCCACATTTCTTTCTCTCATTATGGTGCTTTTGAGATTCATCTGAAAACTCAATTTGTTGAGTAGAGCAATAGCTCTTTTTATTGCTGAGTAGTTTTACATTATATGGATATATGATAAATTGTTGATCCATTTATCTGCTGATGGACATTGAAGCTGTTTCCACTTTTGGACTATTACAAATAAAGTTGCTGTAAACATTTATGTACAAGTCTTACTAAGAACATATGCCTTTAATTGTCTTGAGTAAAAACCTAGGAGTAGACTAGCTAGGTGGTATAGTATGTATATGTTGAACTTTTTAAGAAACTGTTAGATTTTTCCAAAATAGAAAACAGCAGTTCTCCACATCCTCATCAACATTTAGTACTGTCAGTCTAAAAAATATGTATTATCCAATCTAATGAGTGAATAGTGGTAATACATTTTATTTTGTGCTTCCCTGATTACCAATGATTTGAGCATTTTCCCAAATCCTTGTAGGTCAACTGTAGGTCTTCTAGGTAAGATGTCTACTTAAATTTTTTACTTATTTTAAAAATCAGGGTGTCTTCTTGCTATTGAGTGATAACAATGCTTTACATATTCTGTATTCAAGTACTTGACTGACGTATACAGAGGGTGCCAAAATATGTATACACACCATTTTGCTGTTTTAAGAATGTGTCTATACTTGGTCTCCTAACTCCTGTCTCACATACATGTTGTTTGGTAGACTCCTGTGGTGGGTGTGTAAACTGTTCCAATACCAGAGCAGAAGCAGCAGGACTTGTCACTGTGCAAGGCCTCCCGGATCTTCCCTTGTGCACATCACACCCAGTACCAGGTGTCTCAAACTTATCATGAATGCATGAGGTTGTTAGGCATGTTAGAAGTTCTGTTGCATACTTATGCTTTCATTGTCACTGCACTTTCATGACACTCTTGAATTTCAAATACCACCTCAAAATGGTCTTCTGTTCCCCAAATGACAATTATACTTCTCCCATTTTCTTTGATTGTCCTGCCTGTTGCATGGTGGCACTAACATTCATTTGATTAACATCATCTTTTGAGTGAACATCCTGCTGCACATTGCTACAGTAATTCAATTCAAATTTAAAAATTAATACATAGGTAACATCTTTTAAAATGTGTATACCTTTTTTTTTGACATCCCCAATATTTAGCAAATATATTTGCCAGGTCTATAGGTTCTTGTTTTGTTTCTTAGTGGTGTCTTTTTTTTTTTTTTTTTTTTTTCAGTATTAGGGGTTGAACCCAGGGCCTCACGCTTGCTTGCTCTGCAAGTGCTGAACCACTGAGCTGCACCCTCAGCCCATTTTTTTACTTTTTGAGACAGGGTCTCCCTAAATTATGCAGACTGCCTCTGGTCTCGAACTTGTGATCCTCCTGCCTCTGCCTCCCAAATTGCTGGGATTACAGGCGTGCGCCACCGCACCCGGCTAGTGGTGTCTTTTGAACAGTAAACACTTCAGTGTTGTTGACAATCAATTTATATGTGCATTTTTTATGGTTCATGCTTCTTGTGCTCTATTGAAGAAACCCATCCCAAGGTCATAATTCTCTCATGTTTGCTTCTTTCTTTTTTTCTTTAGTACTGGGGGGTTAAACTGAGGGTCTTGTGCATGCTGGACAAATGTTCTACCACTGAGCTGCACCTCCCATCCCTTTTAAATTTTTTTTATTTTGAGACAGATTATCTTGCCAAGTTGCACAGACTACCTGTGGCCTTGAATATGTGATCCTTTCGCCTCAGCCTACCAAGTTCCTAGGATTACAGGCATGCGCCATGGCACCCAGATCCCCTGTGCTTCCTGTAGAAAATTTTAGAATTTTGTGTCTGAAATTTATGTTTCAAATTGTGATAATTTTGAGTTAATTTCTGTGTATGGTTTGAGACCAAGGACCATGTTAAATTTTTTTTTTCCCCTGAATAGTGTATCTAGCATCATTTGTCAAAAAGACTTTTTTTTTCCCTGTTGAATTGCTTTAAGGCCTTTGTAAAATCAGTTGACCATATGCCTGTGGTTTATTGCTATACTCTCTATTCTTTTCCACAGATTTACATGTCTGTCTTTTGTTTTTGAGATATTTTAGTTTCTTCAGTGGGAAGTATGCTCTGGAGTGAGCCTATAATGTTATATAGTGGAATCAAAATATGTAACTTTTACAAAATTAAAATATTTTCACAAGTACATAAAGGTGGGTTGTTGGTTGGCCAAAGTTTCCACCTACTCCTGTCAAACATTGGCAGGAAATAAACTCCTTAAGAATGCCATATAAAAGTTTTGATGTCTATACCTAGAAGGACACAAATAGGACCTTCTACTCTCCTTTATGGGTGACAAACACAAGGCACATGCAGTCAAATTTAGGCAACTTAGGAAGCTAGGCCTTTTGTTGTTAATTCATTGTTTATCATGAATCAATACTGAGATATATAAACTGTTCAACATCTCAATTCTGGGATTTCCTTTTATGAGATTTGGATTTCAGATTAACACAGAAAGGACCTGGCAATGAGAACTTGCTCAGCAGTAGAAGCTCACTGTGTGCTATTGTGGTTGCGGAATTGTGAAACCTCAGGCTATTGTTGGTGAGGGAGGCTGTTTTGGATATTTTATGTAAGGTTAGCACTTTAAGGAAATTATTCTAACCAGAGACAGAGATATTGGATAGAGAACCTTGAAAAGACTCCTTTCACACTGTTGGAAGAGAATTAGTCAGCAATACAATTTCAGCCAAGAAGACTCAGTTGAAGAAATCAGAAAGTGTGAAAGAAAATGCACGAACTTTTGAATCAGATGAATATGGATGTGATTACTGGCTTCATTCCTTACAGACCAAGTTTTCGTTATGAACACTTGAACCTATGAGGGACAGTTGTCTTAGTATCTATTCGCAAAGGCTTTGTAAAAATTAAAGGATGCCAGGCACAGTGGTGCATGCCTATAATCCCAGCAACTTGGGAGGCAGGGGCAGGAGGATTGCAGATTTGAGGCCAGAGGCAGCCTATGTAATTTGATCAGATCCTGTCTTAAGATAAGAAATTTTAAGCCGGGCGTGGTGGCGCACGCCTGTAATCCTAGCGGCTCGGGAGGCAGAGACAGGAGAATCGCAAGTTCGAGACCAGATGCAGTCTGCAGTCTGCGTAATTTAGCGAAACCCTGTCTCAAAAAGTAAAAAAAAAAAATGGGCGGGGGGCGCAGCTCAGTGGTCCAGCACTTGCAGAGCATGCAGGCGCGAGGCCCTAGGTTCAACCCCCAGTACCGCAAAAAAAAAAGATAAAAAATTTTAAAATGGGCTGGGGGTGCAGCTCAGTGGTAGAGTGGTTGCAAAGCACACTTGAGGCCCTAGGTTCAACCCCCAGTACTGTGAAAAAAAAGTGACATACACACACACACACACACACACACACACACATGATCTTGACAGAGTAATAATGCAGGAGATAATTAATTCCTTAATTTTTCATAGGTCCGTATTTAAAACATTGAAACAATATATTCACTATTTTTCAAGAATTATTTTTTTAAAAACCAGATCTCTCTGACAAATAATTTTTCCTCTATTTATATAATTATCTACATAGGCTTTCCAGTTTCTCTCTCTCTAGACTATCAGCTCTAGGAAGGGAGAAAAGCTGATATCTGAATCCTGGTTATAGTCCTAGATATTAGCATAGAAACTGATATGTAGTAAGCAATAATATTTATTTTCTGAATAAGTGAATAAATGCTGTTTGAAAGTCATTCCTAAATGACTGTTGGTCTCTGGAAAGCTTCTTAATTGCCTGTTTTTCTCCAAGACAGGCCAAGATAGCAGAATGCATTCCAATCAGCAGAGGCTACAAAAATGGAAAAAAAAAAAAAAAAAAAAACCAGACACAGATGGCCAAAAGCAGTTCAATTCCTTCCTCTTCATTCCAACAAATACAACTTTTCCAAAAATAGAACTGTTTTTTTTTCTGATAGAGATATTTTACTTGTGGGTGGCTAATAGTTAAACCAAAGAAGTCTTGGCTATAAATGTTTTGGTCATCAGCTTTTATGAGTGTATTTGCTTGACCAGGGAATTCCTTTTTCTGCTGTAAATTTCTTCAGGTTCGTGTCTGTTTAACTTTGTTAAAAAAAAAAAAAAAAAAAAAAAAAAAAAAAAAAAAACCCTGATGTATAATACAACCAAAGCTGAAGACTTTTATTTTGCAAAGTTGAGAGCTATTGAGATTTTGACTATTAAAAATATTCAAAAGAGACTTTGAATGACCACACACAAATAAGGTCTCTACAGGAGTGGTGTGAAGAATAAAGAACTGCTTATGTACAGTGACCAAAATGACTGTGGCCCAGAAGGGTCCTCTGAGAGGCACACTGGGTTGGTGATGGGAGGTTAATGGAGCTAGCTGGCTTCTTGGCTGGCACGTTAAACCTATTAGTAATAAAGTACACCAGGCATCTGAAAGTTTTCCCTCCATTTTTTTTCTTTCATGAAAATGCATATTTTAAAAGGATAGGACAAAAGAAAGGAAGAGAAAGAAGAAAAGAAAAACAAAAGGCAGTTCATTTTATTTTATTTTTCCACGATTTGCTCTTAAAGTTTTCATTTTAGAAAATTCAAGTAAGAAGGTGCTTTTGGAACCATCTGAAAATGTGTATTTCTATTTCCAGTAAGACTTGAACTAGCTTTGAGGTAATTTTATGTTTAATTGACAGTTCTTAAGCAGAAAGCCTAAACCTTCAAATCCTCAGTCCTCTCTACAAGTGGAGTTTTTCTTTGAGATTGTCAAATAAATATGCTGGGGGAAGATGGTAATTAAGTGTGAACAGATGGTCATTTTTTTGCTGAGATATTAAGTCTTCACGTTTACATTTAACAAAATGATCTATCTGTTGGAATCAGTGGGTGTGATGGAGTATACTGGCTGGCAAGATGACAAGTTTGTCAAAGCTAATTGGGAACTGTGATAAAGATTCAAATTCCTTATATGGCTTTTCGGACTGAGGAAGTGTTGGAAGAAGATTGCAACACTGTGCAGCAATATGCCAAAACCTTATGCTGTGGCTCTGCCAACTGAAAACTGCCTCCCAAACAGAAAGATACTATTTCCAACAAACAACACTGTGGTCCAGTGAAGGGGGCACGGGCCTCCTGGATCCAGTTACTGCTTTGCCCTTTGCTGACTTTGTGACCTGGGGCAAGTCCCTAAATTTCTCCAAGCCTCACTGTCCTCATTTTTCAAATGCAAGAGAGTTGCAACTAAAATGCAACCCAGCTATTTTCCAAGGCCTTGTCCAGCTAGCAAAGTGATAGCACATGGGGACGAAGAGCTTTCTCGATCTCATTAGATCAAAGTACACATCTCTGCCTCTATGCCAGGGCTGGGGCTGTGGATATTCTGTCTTCTGGTTAGAGAGTGCAAAGCATGACCTGAAGCTTCCAAGTACCAGGGGTTCAGGCTGCATCTTTCTTCTTCATGCATTTTCTATTTTAGTTTTATAGTTCAAGGATTTGAAACGCTAGAGAAGTATGTGCTACAGATTTCAGAAAAATCCAGGAGCTGAGCTCATGGCTAAGAATACATCAGAGTACGTAAGCAGCTCTGAGCTTTATAATAAAAAGACCATCAAGATGGGATGGAAGCTGCAGACAGAACACTTCCCTCCCTTCTAGCTCATGTGGGAGAGGTGAGGAGAGACAGAAGATGGAGATTTGGGGAGCACTGGGGATTTTTTAGCTTTCATATGCCAATTTGCTCATGCTATGTTCACACACACACACACACACACACACACACACACACACACGGTTTTCTTTGAAAAACTTATAGTCACAGTGTATCTAAAGAATTTCTGGTTAGGCCAAGTGATGGGAGCTGTTGTGAGGGGAATTTTGCAACCAAGATAATAAAGAACCTCATTACCTACAGTGCTCACAGAAGGAAGAGCATGGAAGTGAGAAGCACTACAATATAAAACTTTACTATTCAGATACATTCACTTATTATTCAGAAACCGCATTTGATATTATTTCCTTAAAGAGGAAGGGTCATGTCTTCAAAAGCCCAGTGCTTGCCAAGTACATAAATCATCTAGGATGAAGTTGTTTAGGATCATTATTCCCATCACCTGAGTATCAGTTCCCTGAGATTATATTTTCATTAATGGGCACTCTTGGACATAGAGCCTGATGAAGGCCTCCCTGAGTGGGAGCAGAACTGGAAAGAAGTCAATTTATACTTCCTCATTTCAGTAGAGGAAAATTAGGACTGTCAGGGGAATGCTCTACCCTGTGGCTGAAGTCAGATTGGGCATTGGACCCCTCACCTAAAATCCTTGGATGTTTTCATCTGAGCTGGACAATGGACTATACATCTCCCTCAACTGGTGTTTCTTGTGGTTTTAATTAGACCTGCATTTACTAAATGCACAGCTCGTGTCCAGAATGGGGCAAGGATAAGATGCTTTTCCAGTAAGAGTTTTCTTCTCCCATAATCAATGTCAAAACACTTCTTGCTTTGTATACCATCTGTCTGACTAATGAATGAGTCTAAAACTTAGAAGTTCCTCTCAGTTTACTTTAGAACAAGATTTTCCCATTCCAAAATCTCTTAACCTCTCCATGGAGCTTCCCACTATGAGAGTTTATGGAAGGGATTTCAAATGGTGTGGAGAAGATGGTAATTCTTATTTGGATATTTGAGATGGTTGGACAAACAAATGGAAAATCAAGCTTTTAGAACTTAGTTTTTACCAATCATCTGCATAAGTCCTTCAGTGTAATTATGTATCAGATGTATTAAAACCACCCAGGTATAGTATGTAAACAGGATTGAGAATCTCATCAATTATATATAATATATCCTTATGTACATATTTCAAGATGTACTCTTTTAGTGAGTTTATCTTAAATAATCACATAGTATAAAGATTAAAAACTAAACTGTAAATTAAAACTTTGAAACATGAACATGTATATTCATCTTAACTCATGGTTTAAACTTTTTTAATTAGTAATTTTTAGTGTATAAGTTAATAGGTTTCATTATGACATTTCCATACATGTCTATCATTGTACATTGCTCATGTTCACCTCCTCCACTGTCCTCTCATGACCCCTCTCCTCCCAACTACTTTTTTTAGCTCATATAAGAAATATTACATGAGTGCTTCCTTCATGTCCTTGAGTTCTCATATCCAACATCACCTCCTCAAAGGTATTCCTTGACTAGTTAATCTAACAAAACTCCCACCTGAAAAGCCCTTACCTCTCTAGTCCAGGGCACAACAGGACAACTGAGAACCTTTTACTCTTTTACTATTAAAATAATGGAACTATCCAAGTTTTAGCTGGTGTTCCAACTGCTCAAATAGATACTGCATTCCCCACACGATTTGTAATCAGTTGTGGCCATGTGACTAAGTTGGGCCAATGGGAAGTGAGAGGAATGAAAACACGTCACTGGTAGGTCATCTCCTTACTGATAAGCCACTTGCTCTGGACATATTCTTTGCCATTCCCATTAGCTAGCACACTGATGGTGTGCTGCTAAACTGCTCAGACCATGTGGATTAGGCTCCCACCCCACAGAACAGACAGGTAGATGGAGGGAACTTTGGTCCCCTTTGTAGATAGAGCCAACTTCCATCCCTGGACAGTTCACCTTTGAGAGCAAGAAAATACATTTCTGTCTTCTCTGAGCACTTGAATTTCCAATCTCTTTGTTACCAAAATTCAGCTGTGCCCTAAATAATATATTCTCTATTCCATCTTTGTATTTCATTTTCTTCATAACAATTACAATCATATTTCTTTCATTATATCTGTTTTACTGTTAATTGTATGTCTCTTAATTGGGATATAATCTCCATAAAAGCAGAAATCTTGTGTTAATTTCTGCACCTCCCATTGGTAACACATAATTGTTGTTGTTAGGTGCTGCTGAGTTGAGTCCAACTCATAGCGGCTCTTTGTACAACAGAAGGAAACACTTCCCAATATTACGTGTTGCTCAGCACTATGCCAGTGCTTCTCTGCTGTTCTTAGGGCTTTTGATGGATGATTGTTTTGAGATTATTTTGGGAGTGAGCTGCCACATTCTTCTCCCATTTTTATTGTGCTGGGGATCAAATCCAGGGCCTCAGAGAGGGCAGAGCAGCACTCTACCAACTGAGCTAAACCCCAGCTCATAATAGGTGCTCAATAAATAATTGTGAATTAATGAATGGCTTAGCAATTAGTTAAGTTATAATTAGGTGAATTAGTCACCAGGGTACATTTTAATGGATCATTATAAGACAACCAAGGAAAAGGATAACTGGGCATCTGTAAGAATGGGACTCTCCTTTGAGTCACATTCATCATCTTTCACTGGGACATCAAATTGTTCTACCTTGTGTCACATCTCAGCTTCACTGGTAAGAGGCCAAGGCCTAGGCCCAGTTTGGAAGTGGTAATTTATTTAGCTCTTCTGTTTCTTTCTCTTTCCCCCTTTATTAGTAAATAATGATGGGGTACAGAGTAATACAGCTTTGACTTTTTCCATTATGCATCCTTTACATTACTTCTAGCAACACTTTCATTGACCCAGATAGTTTTGTGGAATGGGATGATATGAGGAGAAATGGAGGGAGGGTAAAAAAAAGAAACAGTGTTTTTATTCTGTCTAAAACTTGAGAGTCATGAGTAGGGTGACCAGATAATCCAGTGACAGTGCTATGAATAACTGTAGGGGGACAACAGGTGTAATCAAGGACTGTTTCAGACAAACCTGAGCCACAGTCTAGTCAAGTATCAATTGACTTAGAAAATGTTTTTGTTGTCCTTGAAAGATAGGCACCACATTCAAGAAATGGCATTCTAAAATACTCAATGAATGCCAAACTCACCCAGAAATCACAGAAGTGGCCCTCAGTTTTCTCTTGTGACTGGATGTTTCGTCGAGAGATGAGTAAGTCATTCAGTGTTTCCCATTGGTTAATCTCTAGATTAATTCCTCTTTGATCCATTCATGAACATGAAGTTGACTAACAGGCAGCAACACAAAAGAAAAAAAGTTTACAATTTCAAGATCAGAAGGGCTTTGGAGCAGCAGGATTGCTTCAGAAGACTTCCTTTCAGCAGTGATCTGGTGGCAAAAAGAATACATTTTAGGATAACATGAACTGAGAAACTCAGCTACCAGTCTTTGGGAGAAATTCTGATCAGAGGATCATTGAAATGGGAAAGATATGAAAACAAAATGGTGTGTGTGCAAGAGAAGGAAAACAAGGAATTCACTTACAGAAAGATATATAGAGCTAAAGTAAGGCATCAAAACCACAGGGACCTGTTAGGGGTTATAATTGAGCCCATGGGACTTTATGAATAGATCCTCAGCAGGTTTATGATGCATGTGGTTGGATAACAGAGCAGTGGTGTTAATTTGGTCATTCATTCCAATGCATTTAAGACTTACTGATAGGGGCCACTACTGCTTTCATGTCTCAAAGGGGTACTATCTTTAATAAACTTAATCTGTACTCTTTACTATAATTTCTGTGTCTCATATAAATTTTTTTTGTATGGGAAACACAAATGAACCAAAGTATCTGCTTCCAGGCAGGTATTTATTGCTGCTGGGGAGGGATTTGCTACTGCTGGCAAGGATCTGTCTGCTGCTGGCTCCCTTTTCTAGTCCAGCTCCCCACGTCTCTCTAGTAATACTACTACCCATGAGGTGGTGAACTGGTATGGGGAGGTGTATCCTTTCACTGTAGTACCAGGATGTACAGCAACACAATAAATGTCCTCAAAGAATGCTCACATACATCCTCACTTGATAGATCACAAAGAGCCACACAAATGAAGAACTTGGCCAAGAATGATGTTTACAACTAAATCTGTAACAAGGGATGCTGCAGAGGAGCACGATGCCATGGTAACACTTATTTACTCATCACTCCTCTGCTGAGAGCTTTTTGTATTCAAAAGAGAAATACGTTCTCTCTCATAAAGAATCAGGGACACAGTCAGATTTCTGTAAAGGCCACATGCATAAAGGGCTGAGTTATTTTATATCTGGACCTTACCAACTAGTGTAACTCTGTAAAATCCTTTATGCTGAGCTTCACTATAATTGGCAGGGGGAGCAATTAAGCAGATGAGAGTTTACTCAACCTTGAATATAAAAGAACAGGGAGAAAATTAGAAAAGGCAGTCTAAGGCTCCTGAATGAGGAAAAATACTGCTTGGTTTCAGGAGAAATGATTCACTTTAGAGTTGGCACCAGCTTACAGTGGTTCTTAAATGTGGCCATGCATAAGAATATGCTTAAAATGCAGATTCTAGATCCATCCCCAGAGATTCCCATTTAGTGTGTCCAGGGTGAGGGGTAGGGAACTTCACTTTCAAAAAGTTTCTCAGGTGATTTCTAAGCGAGTCACCTGTGGACCATACCTTGAAAAACACTGTCCTAGAAGAATCTTACCATTATCTGGAAGCCCCTGGAAGGACTGCAGAGACCCGATGCAGGTTTTTGGAAGTAACCTGGAGCAGGCTTCCAGGGACAAGCTGCTGGTTTAGTTTTCCATCCCTAATTAATAGAATCTGGAGCCTACAGTAGCTGGCATGCAATTTAGAGCTATTTTAAACAAGACCAAACAAATGATGTGCAGCTGGGAGCTGCTACCTTGAAATATAAATTCAGCTGTAATTTGTATTCAATTTCTTACAGATGTTGCACAGCAACATGATAGCACTTTCTAAAGCCCATGGTGCTAGTGTGGTGATATGCAAGAATCTAACAACCTGTCCTGAGGCATATACAATCATTATTTTTCCTTAAAGTTATGACATGTAAATATACATGACTGTTATAATTTGAATCTAAAACATCCCCCAAAGATCATGTGTTTGAATGCTTGGTCCTCAGCTCATGGTGCTGTCCTGGAACTTTGGGAGGTGAGATCTAACTTTGTGGAAGCAAGTCCGAGGGGGTGGGCCTGTGGAGGTTTTCCTCAGACCCCTGGGTATGCTTGCTGCTACTAATTGCCAAGATGTGAGGTTCTGTGCCACAGGTCTGGGCCGCCTGCCTTGCCACCATGCCTGCCCTGAATCTATGGACTAAAATCCTCTAACCTTGAGCTCCGATAAGTCATTCCTCCCATAAATTTGTTTCTGTCAGATATTTTGCCATACCAGTGCACCAGCTGGCTAACACAATGACCAAAATTGAAGAGCCTCTACATTTAATTTTAGCACAGTCCTTCTCTTTCCATGACTGTAGCGCAAAATCATCCATGAATAGACCACCTGTGTATTTTTATTTCTCTTCATGAGTAATGTTATAGCTGCCATGTTGTATTAAAATGACATCACAGCAACCTTACCTTTCTGATCTTTGTTTGCTATTTAATGACATGTGCTTGTGCAGAAATTATCAGAGAATGGCTATGGCTGCCTTGTAATTCCCTTGGGGTTCTAATCTTTGCATTTGCCTTATGTTGGGAACTGCTGAATACATCTGTGGGTATCTTTATGGATTGTGTTAAATTAGTACAATAGGTGGATGCAAAGAAAGGAAGTGTGGTCTGAAAGAAAGAAAGTGTGGTCTGAAATTGACACACTAATAGGAGAGAGAAGGTGAAGACATTCATTACATGCAAGTGATCAAGGAGCTCCCTAATAATTATTGTTGTTATTATTAGGTGCTATTGAGTCAGGTCTGACCCATAGCAACTCTATGTACAACAGATGAAACACTTCCCAACACTGTGCCATACCTGGCACTATGTCAATGCTTCTCTGCTATTCATAGGGTTTTCAGTGGCTGATTGTTTTTTGGGAGTGGGCCACCAGCTCCTTCTCCTAAGCCTGGTATAGCACCTGGTATTACAAGGCTTGACCCTGCTTAGCTTCCGCGATCTAATGGGATCAGATGCCAACATGGTACAGCTGCAAGCCCCCTAATAATGACCAACATTTGTCGAACACTTGCTGTATCCCAGGCACATGGATTGACTCATATAGTACTGTCAATATCTTCTTTTGCAGTAAAGATAAAGCAGAGAGGGGTTACTTTTCTTGTCTTGGAAATAAAAGCTATTCAGTGACAGGGTTACATTGGAGGAGGCAGGTCTGCCCTCAAAGCACTTATTCTAAATCCAACACTGTATAACATATAGCTACTATGCTTTGCTTTCAGAATGCAAATTTGCAGAGTATATAAATTGAAGTTTTAAAAAATGTGTGTATGATGTATGAAAACAATTTTCTCTGAGATTTCTTTTTTATTAGTAAGTTTTAGTTAGTGTACAACTTAATGGGTTTCATTGTGACATGTCTCTACATGCATGTTATTGTACGTTGCTCATGTTCACTGGCCCCATTATCCTGGCATGACCCTCTGCCCTGATCCCTTTCCTTTTCTTATTGCCCCCTCTCCCTTTTCTTTAGTTCTTTTCTCTCCTTATACCTTCATAACCTGTATATCTTAATACTGAACATATATTGAAATGTTTATCTTTCTGGCTCTGACTTATTTTGCTTAAAATGATCATCTCTATTTTCATCCATTTTCCAGTCTCCCAGACCAGTGGTTACTCTTTGTTTCAGGCCCCTGGAGTAGCTCAGACTCACACAAGAGTCTCCCTCTCAAGATGGTACCTAGTCACTGCCCTCCAAGATATGGAGTGTGGCAAAAGGAATCTCTTCCCTGATATTGACCGCTCCAGCCAGGAAGAGCCATTGTCTCACCAAATACTCTGAATGGATCAAAGGGCCTCCAGAACTGTGGGCTTGTCCTGTAGGATTGCCAGTCTGCCTGACAGGGCTGTCTGGCTTACCTTTTCAGGTCAGGGATCTTGTTCCCCTCCCCCACTGGGCAACTGCAGCTGGAGCTGTGTCCTGCTCACTACTTCTTGCTATTCATCTCCCTTCTGCAGTCTGAGACCATCCTATAACCTTCTTTGTGATTTCTATGCTTTTCCAGTCTTTTTCTCTTTGGAATGGAGTCTCATTCCTATTCTGACTCCTTTGTTTTACTGTATCACACAGAGACTGCCTCTAATCCACCATCTTACCTCTTACCTCTGAGTTTTCCTTTAAAAATAAAGTCTTCTTATTTAATCAAAAACTTAGTTTATGATCCACCATTGTATTAAAAATCAAATATACACTGCAATAACTTTCAGGCAGGCACTGGGGATATAGAAATAAAGGGCCTTAGAGAGTGTGCAATGTAATGGTAAAGAGAGAGCTAGTCACCCTTCAGGACAATTACTGGGAAATCCACAGTTTGGTATGGGTGATGGGTACAACAGGGACCAGACTGCTCTTGGTTGAAGCACCTGGCAGTGGAAGTGGGGGGTTTTGGTGTCCGATAATTTATTGAATTCATCTCAGACAAATAGGGGAGGCTTCATGGAAGAAGTAAGGTCTAAGTGGCTCTTAAAGAATATTCCATGTAGTCCATTGAAAATCTAAGTGCCTGCCTTGTGCTCCATTCTCCCCTAAGGAAGCTTTCCATATAGATTTCCCATGCTTTATGTGACATGACCCCTGGCCAAAAATGTCTAAATCAAGGTTTGGTGCCTGGCTTAGAGGCAATTGTTTATAAAAGGGGGAAGAAAGAGCAAGATTTTTTGGAGAGCAGTAGTGGAAGATTTGCCTTGGATCAAAGGACAACTGTGTTTGAGGCAATAACAAGATGTCAAGGGTACTGCTATTGAAAATATAGTCCATGAGTCTGTAAAGTTTGTGAACATCTTGTTATAGCTATGTGAAAAGAGAAATACTGAAATGGAGACTGTTTAGAGATTTACATAATGATTGAACATTGAATCCAATGTCCAGTGGACATCCAATCCCAGGATTAGTGTTTTTATTCATTATCTGTTAGTGCAAAACAAATTATTCCCAAACTTAGCAGCAATAAGCATTTATAATTTCTTTAGTTCAGGGTTAGGGTCTGCTTAATTAGTTTCTGGCTCAGAGTCTCTCATGAGTTTGTAATCAAGATGTTGGGTGGCTGCAGTTATCTGAAGGCTGGGGCAGGGGGATCTGCTTCCAAGATGACTTATTCACATGCTTGTTGACAAGTATGTTAGTCAGCTTTTCATCACTATAATAAATACCTGAGGTAATTTACTTAGAAAGAAAAAAGATTTGTTTTGGCTAGAGTTTCAGAGGTTTAACCAATAATTGATTGGCCCTGTTGTTTTGAGCCTGTGGTATGGTGGCCTCTCATGGCTAGAGTACAAGACAGAGCAAAACTGTTCACTTCCTAGGCCAGGAAACAAAAGGGAATGACTAGTCAGGCTAGGGTCCCAAAAATCCCCCTTGGGTATTACCCCAGTGACCTAAGGTCCTCCCACAAGCTTCCACCTTCTAAAGGTTTCAGCTGTTCCCAATAGCACCACTTTGGGGACTAAATGCTTCACACATGAACCTTTAGGGGATATTCAATATCCAAACTATAGCAGTAGAAGACCTTATTCTTTTATACCTAGAGCTTTGCATAAAGATACTTGTCTACCTTGTTTAACAAAACATGCACGTGGTGGTGGTATTAAAATACATCCACCAATTTTTTTACACTCCTTTTTTCAAAGTGTGGAGTCCAATTTTCTTCCCCTTGAGTATTAGGAGGACCTTGTTAGAAGCTAGAACATGATAGAAGTTACTGTGAGTGACTGCTAAGACTAAGCAGAAAAAACAGCAGCTTCTTCTTTACTGTCTTTCTTGAATCACTCACCCTGGAAAAGATATGTGTATATATATATATATATATATATATATATATATATATATATATATATATATATTACATTTTATATAATTTCATAAAAGTCCACTGAAAAGTAAGTTATGGATCATATCTTATAGACAACAACTATCATGTCAAGATTAAATAGATGTAGGTCACTGTAATTAATTTTTAATGTTATAAGAAAAAGATAAGCAGTGCTTTGTTTCATATTACTTGTTTGTTATTTGTTGTTGTTGTGAGGTGCTGTCAGGTAGGATCCAACTCATAGTGACCCTCAAAGGGTTTTCAATGGGAGATTGTTTTGGGATAGCTTTAAGAGTGGATTGCTATGTCCTCTTATTTTTTCAGTGCTAGGGATTGAACCTGTGTCCTCAAAGAGTGCAGAGCAGCATTCTACCAACTGAGCTAAACCCTAGCCCATTTGTTATTTAGCAATATAAAATTTAGCTAAATTTATAACATTTTTA
This sequence comes from Pedetes capensis, assembly GCA_007922755.1. Lineage (NCBI taxonomy): Eukaryota > Metazoa > Chordata > Mammalia > Rodentia > Pedetidae > Pedetes > Pedetes capensis. The sequence goes on along the minus strand of VMDO01006135.1, from coordinate 72,153 downwards.
AGGAATTGATGAGTATAATAGTAGTATGCCGTTCCTTCTGTATATGTTGTTGTTGTTAGGTGCCGTCGAGTCAGTATCCGACTCATAGCGACCCTCATAGGGTTTTCAATGGCTGACTGTTTCGGGATTGCCTTGGGAGTGGATTGCCAGTCCCTTCTCCCATTTTTGTGGTGCTGGGAATTGAACTCAGTACCTCAGAGACTGCAGCGCAGCGCTCTACCAACTGAGCTAAATCCCAGCCCTTCTGTATATAGAAGCTTTTTCTTTTGTCAAACTTTTAATTCCTTCTCATGTTTAAAATGAGAATCAAATTTATTTTATATTCTGTAACATCATTCCACTACCTAATAAGTTTGCATCCTGTTGTTTTATTTACCTCTAGCTGTCACTCATGGTATCTTGCTTCCATTTCTGTTTTGTGATTTTTTTTTTATTATGAGCTCATATCGGTTGCAATTCTATCGATAGGAAATTTCTGAGGCTGAACTTGAGCATCATTCTCCTGTGGAGGGTTTTTAATTATTTCCAGCAGGCACCTTCTGGACGTTAACTCTGAGTTTACTTTAAACTGGGCACTAGAGCATCTTCCATGTTAAATTGTACATCTCTATTTTAATTGTACATCTCTATTTTTACTTTTAAAACCATGCAAACTGTACAGATCTCATTCCAAAATGTACATGAAGAAGGCTGCCTTCTGACCATGTATTTTCTGGGGGAAAAAATCTCCCCACCTTCAGGTTCCAGGCAATTCAATTTTCCTTGATGTCTGGGTGTGAGTTGTTTCCCCTTTCCCTGAAGGTATATACCTTTTTGGTTCCTTTGTGTGTGTGTGTGTGTGCGTGTGTGTGTGTGTGTGTGTGTGTGTGTGTGTGTGTGTAGAATGCTCTTACCTCTGGGTCCTTTCCCGCCCTGTTTCAAGGCCATTTCCTCAGTGCATTCTACAGATCAAATCTCTAAATTACGTACATTCACACATGCTGGCAGACTACTGAGAAGTTTCAATTCTAGGTTACCCATGTGCTCTCACATTCCTGATCTCAGTGGACTTCCCTATTATTTCATAGAATATATATATATTATCTAGAACACTTGTGTATCAGAATCCTTAGTGTGTTGTATTGTCAAGAATAGCAATTCTAGAACTAAATTTTGTCAATGCTTAGACAATAACATGCTACCCTAAGTAGTTTAACTCATGAATTTTATTTTGCCTTTAAAAATGTTTATGCCCAGATTTCCCAAATAACCTGGTCAAAATATCCTTGGGAAGCAAACAGAGTCGTCTTTAAGTAAATGTGTCATCCTTATTATCTGTCTGTTGTTGTTGTTATTTGCCGTCGAGTCGGTATCTGACTCATAGCGACCCTCTGTACAACAGGGGAAACACTATTGTCAGTGCTTCTCTGCTCTTCATAGGGTTTTCAATGGCAGATTGATTTTTGAGAGGGGGTTGCCAGCTCCTTCTCCCAAGCCTACAGCTTCTGGTGTTCCCTGGCGGTCTCCCATTCAGGTACTAACCAGGCCTGACCCTGCCTAGCTTCTGAGATCTGACAGGATCGGATGCCACAGGACTATGGCTGCAGGCATTATCTGTCTACCTATTTATAATTTTTAATTTTTTAGTTTAAGCTAGTTTGAATTGAGCTTCTCTAACTTGTAAGCAAAAAGCACCGTTGAGCTGGGCAGACCTAGCAACTCACAGAATCACATATCGCCATGTCCTGTTCTGCTTCTCTTGGTTGTTCTCCCTTCCCCTGTTTGTCCAGTGTTTTTAATCCATAAATAGGAAGATGTATTGATTTATTTTGAAAACATTTAGTGGGCACTAGTTATGTGCTTTGACAACACTAGATGATGGGGTTACAAAGATAAAGCAAAACTCCTGCCCTTGTGAAACCCACTAAGTACACAGAGAGATGGGTTGACAGGTTAAGTGCTAACAGAGGTGTTGGGAAAGGCTGGCAAAAACAACCTACCAGATGAAATATTGGGGCAGGTGACACAGAGATTTCATTTGCCGTAGTATTTCAAGAAGACTAAAAGAGCCCAATAGAGAAAGCAAAGGCAAAGATGATTCAGGTAAACAGGAGCAAAGGCCTGGAAGTATAAAAGAATATATAAAAGTTAGCATTGGTGGAGTATGGAATATTTAGTATTTAGACAATAAGAATTTTTGACATTAAACATTTATTACTAGGCACACACAAAGTTGATTTGGGGTATAGAGAGTTTTCTTCACTCTGCTTCATGCTCATTAAAGGGAGTGTTTTTGGCAGCAAGGCAAAAATGCAGAGTTGGCTCATGAGCTGTACAGTTGCTGTTTCAAACTGTAGGTGTTCAGGGCCTTGTTTAACAGTATCTTAGAACATAGTACAAATCTAGCTAAATTTCAAGGATTGTGTAGGGGACAACAAAGATCTTGTAACCCTTTGGAACTGGTCCTAATCAGCCTTCATATTTTCCTATACTGACCTTAAAATAGCAAAGTAAAGCAAGAAGGTGTGTAGTTTTACAACCAGTTTATTGAGAAATTGCCCCTTAGTGGGGTATAAATGTGAAATTGCTTAATTTTATTCTAGTAGAGACTTCATGCTCCATTGAATTTCTTTCCCCATTGCCTAATGATATCTTAAGTAGGTTCCATAACTTTTTGGCCATCTTTTGTAATTAAAAGCTTCAACTGGAATTCTGTTTAAATCTCTCTCCTTGTATCCCCAAGTTAGGCTTCACCCATGACTCCAAAGGCTGCCTTGGAAATAGGGCTTCCTCTACTCAGTCACTCCTCCTCATGCTTCAGCACCCAGACTGTTGAGCAAGAGTGGCCTGACCTGCAATGGGTCCATTGCCCTTGCTGCCCTCTTCTACAGCTCTGTATTAGGCGAAGAAAGAATAGGAAAAAGGGAAATTGCTTTTTGCTTGGCTAATGAGGATACCATCTTTTCCCTGTTGGTTTTACCACATATTATTGGGATTTGTTCAAAAGTTGATTTTCTGGGGGACCTTGCATGGGTCCCCCATAATCTCAATTTCTTCACAAAGGTGATTTGGTTATTGCTCAACCTTTTTCTCTTCTTCAGCTCATTTGGTTGTATTCCCAAAGCCTCCTTGATTTCTCTTTGCCCCTCTGATATCCCTAAGAAGAAGCAATGAGGAAACCTTGGTGTTAGACACTTAATTTTGGTGACTGTGGAATGTGTGATATTTGAGGTCTCTTTTCAATTATGAATTTTAGTCACCAATATCCTTTCACAGTGTTTTGTTTTTAAAGAATATTGTCTTTGATTTACATGGGCAGGCTTCTCCAGTTTCACCGGGTTCTTGTGGTCAATTATGGTACTGTATTTTATGGGAGAGTGAAAAGTTTTCCTCATCACTCAGCTGCCATTACTTCTAGCCTTTCAAATTGTTGTTGTTAGGTGTTGTTGAGTTGATCTGACTCATAGCAACCCTCATAGGGTTTTCAATTGCTGTTTTGGGGGGGATTGTTCTGGGAGTGGGCTGCTAGGTCCTTTTCTCATTTTTGCAGTGCTAGGGATAGATACCAGGGTCAGCATGCACAGAGCGGCACTCTACCACCTGAGCTAAGAAACTAATCAGGGTTGATAAGTAAACTAACAGTGAGATTAGAAGCCTCATCATGGATGAGACATTGAGTAGTGTATTGAATAAGCTTAGCTTGAGAATAAAAGACTCAGTCATTATGCAATAACTGTCTTTATATATAATGGATTTTTTGATAATATAGGGATTAGGATTTATCTGGTATAAAATAGATTGATAGATGGAAAGCCCCCAAATAGACTCTGTAGTATAGAAGAATTGAATGTATTTTCAAGGAATCATCCCAAATCGAAAGGTGAGGAGGACTTATTTAATAAATGTTATTTGAACCTATCTACTAGCAATACAAGAAAGTAGAAAAAACAGATTTAGATCCACATTTCATACCATATTTCAAAATATGTCCTATGTTAGTTAAATATAATTAATAAAACCATAATAAAATCTACACTAAATAAGGATCTAAGGATTAGGAAGGCTTTTAAGTTAAAAAGTGATAGAAGATATACCAAAAGGAAAGGAAAAATGTCTTGATTATATAGGAATATAAAACATTCAGAAACAACATATGCAATTAAGAGGAAAAATTGGTAAAACAATTGGCTATACATGTGAAAAATAAGTGCTTGATTTCTTTACCTGTTAGAGATTATTAAGTTCACAATAAAAGTTACTAAAACTAAGTAGACAGAAGGCATGAACATATAATTCGTGAAAAGGAAAAATCAAATGCCAAATCACATATGGAAAAACATTTAGGTTCAAGAAACATGAATTTAAATGAGGTGTAATTTTACCTTGTAAATTATCAAAGATTTAATTGTTTTGAAGACTGATCATACTAATGACAGAGTAGAGGCGAGCAATTTAGTAAAATGTGTCAAGAACTTTAAAATGTCTGTATTCCTTGGCCCTGCAACACTATTTCCAGAACCTAGTCTGAAAAAGAACACAAAGCAGAGGAAAAATTTTGCATTTTCACAAAGTATTGCTTATTATGAAAAATTAAAAACAAGAAATAAAGCAATAGTTGAGTAAATTGTGGCATCTCTATATAAAGAAATATCGATGCCAAATGATTGTGTTTATTGGCAGTTTTGAATAAAATGGGAAGATGCTTATAATGCTAAATAAAAAGATAAAAGCATACAATTCTTTACAAATTGCTTTACAAAAACAACAACAACAACAACAACAACAACAAAAAAACACCAGACGGACAACCATTAAAATATTCACAAAAATTTATCATTTGCACCATAGACAATATCACCCTACATTGAACCATATTGAATAAACCCAGCCAAATTCTTCTTCTTTGGCTCCATTTTCTCTCAATGCCATGTGGCTTGCCACTCTTTTGTTAGCTTAGAATTTCCTCAGTCACAGGATAATAAATTTAATTTTCCTACTTTTGTTTTTTTTCCATTAGTGATATCAGCAGGTAACCTTGATCATGCCTGAGACACTTTGCCCTCTTAATCAGATTTGGGAATCTCTTTAGATTTTTGAGAAACACATTTGCAAATGCTATTTGGATGAAGTTCTTTAGCAGATGGCATGTATTTTTAAGTTGACTTCCCTAGTTTTAATCTTACAGAATATCCTTTCAACTGGTCCACAAATTTTGTCCTACCTGTTATCTTTTATCCCCCTACTCACTCACCCAATCTGAACCTTTCCTTTTGTTGGCTACAGTGTTTAGCTATTTGAAGGGCTATATATATGAGAGGAAATTCTTAAGCAATCTGACCCAGTTTAGAAATCCTGGTTTTCCGAACAGGAATGCAGGTGGTTAGATCTTCTGCTTGCTTATCACAGGCTATGGGACACATCTCTTGTCTTTTTTACTCCATTTCCTCTTGTAAGTGACATAGAAATCATGGATGTATAAGACCTGCTACCTATTTCCTTTTATGAGGTTAATTTGGCTTGTCTTTTTCTTAGGAAACTCATGCTGACGTCTGGCAGTCATTATATCCTTTCCAAGTGCTATGAACTTGCTGATGAATTCTTCAGTTTACTAACATTTGCTAAAGATATGTTAAATAGCTAGTTTTCCTCAGTTTTGAATCTCAGAAAATGTGCTAATCACCAGTTATTTTTTTCTGCATTCCTTGCCCTTCAGGATTTCTCAAAGGTTATCATAATCACACCTGCATGTTATTTTAGCCTGAATTAATTTGGGTGTAGCGATATGAATTAATTTAGTGTGGTTACGTGTTTTCTTTCAAACTCACCTTACATAGAGGTGTTCAGTTCTTTACTAATGATGTTTATTTTGTCCTTTTCAGATGGAAGATCATTCTTGATGGAAAAGACAAAGCCAAACTGAATGAAGTCATTGTTTTCCTATGTAATCTGTTTACCTTAAACTATTGTGTCTAATAGATTCAAGACCTATCATGTTCTCTTTTCTGTAGCCATAGTTTGTTGAATTAAGCATTTTCTATAAATCTAAGCTACTTAATGCTTCTGGGAGACTTGTGATAGTTTTTTTTTTTTTTTTCTGTAACCTTAGGCAAATTGCTTAACCTTAGTTTTTTCATTTGTTAAAAGGTAATAATTGTATTTTATTATCATTGAGTTATTATGAAGATTGAATGAGTCAAAATTTGTGAAGCACTTAGAGAGTATGCAATATCTATTTACTAAATAAATACTCATAAAAATCTGTACTCCCTAGAGAATTAGTCATTGGGATTACCATACTTGAGTGATCAGAATTTATTTCTTCACTAATGATTGCTATAGAGTAGCCTCAGCTATTTATGAAGGACATAAAGTATATTTGATTATTTGACTCATTCCTTATTGGGGAGCTTTAATCATTGCTTAATCATTTTGATTGTAGCTTACTGAATCTTTAATACTACTTATGAATAAATACTCTTGAAAATATTTAGTATATGGTCTCTATGTGTTCTGGCTTTTAAATAAATTTTCTTTTGCAATTTTAAAAAGGTAAAAACTGATACCATTTCTCATTCTTAGAGAAAATAATTATAGTTTCATACAAGCCTTTCCTCATAGATGTTTGAATGGTGATCAAATGATTTCAGTCTCATCGACTAAGTTATATATGACTTGTAGCCCTTATTTAAAAAGTGATTAGTAGGCTTATGTGGTAGAAAATTCTGATTTTTGATTATTTAATACAAATCAAATTTTTTCAATTTTATGTGGGATATATTTTGTGTCTGACTTTGAAGAACTGTATATTTAGGTGATTTTTCCATTCCAAGATTCCAAGGTGTTTGCTTGCTGATTTAACAACTTGATTAAATTACTTTCTTTAATAGCCAGATTTTTATCAGCTTAGGAAAAGAAAATAAAATGTATGTGTTAATATTCATATATCTATGGTGTTATATCTATACGTCTAAATGCATACATATGTATCTTGTCTCTTTTTCAATGAGAGGACATGTAAAACTCAATGTTTGTTGAAGTTTCTAAAGTTCTTTCCACTCTGTGAGTAGTACTAGAGAAGCTCTGTAAGAGAATGTACAGAATTTTTACTGATTTAGAAAATGTATGGTTCCCTGAAGCCCTTGGGGCAGGATTTGTACCAAGTAATTGAGGAGAGTCCCCTATGTATCTGTCAGCTTGTGCTGTGGGGGCTTCTGTGTTGTTGTGATGCTGAACACTATGCCACCAGTATTTCAGATATTAGCAGGGCCACTTACAGTGGATAGGTTTCAGCTGAGCTTCTAGACTAAGACAGATTAGGGAGAAGGACCTGGCAGCACATTCCTGAAACAATTAGCTAATGAAAATCCTATGAAAAGCAGAGAAGCACTGTCAAATACAGTGTCAGAAAATGAGACACTCCCCGGGCTGGAAGGCATTCAAGAAACAACTGGACAAGAGTTGCCTCCTCAAAGTAGAGTTGACCTTAATGACAGGAATGGAGTAAAGTCCCTGGGACCTCTTTTTGCTGATGCGGCATGACTCAAAATGAGAAGAAACATGGCTGCAACAATGGGCTCAAAAATAAAAAGATTGTGTGCTTGACACAGTGTCAGGTGATGTTTTGTTCTGTTGTACATAGGGTTACTATGAGTTGGATTCAACTCAACAGCATCTAACAAACAAACAAGAATAGAATGTCACATAAGTACTTAGGAAATGAATCATTCCTTCTATGAAAGTAGCCAAGATATTCCCAGCTTCCAGTCAGGATAACAGTGTGTGGTGAAGTGTGTCTGTTTTCTGCTGGCATTTCACATCCCTTCAAATGAGTTGCAAAGGGAAAGGCAAACAGCAAAAACTTAATGCCTGGCAGATTCATTGCCTTTGTGCAGAATTTGTATAAAAATGCCCCTGGAGCCCATTTAAAGTCCTCCTTTTCTTATACTAGCCCTACCAGCCTTTCAGCATTCTGAGATCTTCTGCAGAGCCTGACATTCTGGATTCATTGAAATATTTGCCGCTTGCTAAATCTATCCTATGCCTCTTGCTATCTATAGCTTACTGAACAACCAACGCTTTACAAATTAGCACATTGATGTGAAAAAAAAAAGGAATACCATTTTAAAATTGGTAAAGCTGGTGATAAATGATACAGGCTGGAAAAGGGAGCTCAGTAGTAAAATTTAAATTCAATTTACATAGATTAGTTAAAATATATTAGTGACATTGTCTCCACCATGGTATGAATAGAGTTTTGCAATCTGTCAAAACCTGTACACTCTTCCCTTTGAGGTGGTGCCAGAAATTTGTCTCTGATTGCCTCTGTTTCCAGCCATTGGTTTGGGACAGGGTTTCTTAACCTCAGCCTTACAGACATTTTGGGCTGGATAATTATTGCAGGTGGCTCTTGTGTGCATTATAGGATTTTAACAGTATCCTTGGCCTCTACTATCCCTGGCCTGTAATATACTACTCTTCTTGTGACAGCGAAAGGTGTTTCCAGACATTGTTAAATCCTGGGGGTGGGGGTAGGGGGAAAATCTTCCCAGTTGAGAACCAGTTGTTAAGGAGTATTTCTAACTCTAGAAACAGAAGGAATAGAATCCTGCCTACTGTATATGGGTACATGCCCATGGGAATATGTCATACAGAGCCAGAGAACACTTAAAGGTCACTGTGACATCCTTGATTTGCGGAGTAGGTTGTTTGATTGGCTTGTGCCTGCTGTGCTTACAGATGTTTGTCTGATATGTCTCTGCTTGGGTCTGAGCTTTGATTTCATTAGAACCTAGCAGTGATGTTCATGGTAGGTAGCTAACCCACTCTGCCACAGAATCCTTTGGTTGCTTCTGTGATTTACCAAAAAGAACCATAGAGCTGCTGCCAAATTGGCTTTGGCCTGGTCAGTTTGCAAAAGGCTATCATACAATCTAAGGATTTTCACATTGCCACACAACCTGCTATAGATAAGCACAACTTTGCTGGAATGAAGCCTTCACAGAGGTGTGTGGGGCCCGGGTTTGTTGACTGACTGTGTTGAGGTTGGGTAGACCCCTTTCTCACCTGTAGTAGGTAAAGGTGAAGTACAACAGACTTCCAGTGGTTAGAGCAGGTACTACAACAATCTAAACTTTGTAGGATTTTGTAGCGGTTGTAACTTCCATTGCTGGAAAGGGCAGGTGTGCTAATCTTGGGATAAGCCAAAGGGTTCTGGAAGGAGGTCATGACTTGCATCCAGTAACAAAAGGAAAAGACCCCAAGAGAAAAGAGCTGGTAGGGAAGCCACAGAAAACTGGGCCCAGATGAGGAAGGCTTTCCCTCTGGTTCTCTTCTGTGAATACCACCTGAGAACAGTCCACTCTCAATCTTCAAGTTCAGTGCTAAAGCTTGACTCAGATGCCAACTTCCAGTTGCTACAGGGTCTCTCAGTCTTTATGGGTGTGTCTTTTGGAGGCTCATCACTTTCTCTGAGTGATGAAGTTAAGAGAAAAGGGAAAGGCCTGCTACAGCATTTCTTCCCTGCCAGGCCTCTGTCACTTGCCCAGACTTCTCTAGTTATATGCTGGGTGGAGAGGAGGAGCATGTGGAAGGCGGCTGCCTCTGCCTCTTGCATATCCTAGAGGAGGACTCCAGTCCTTCCAAGTAGAACATTCTCTTTTGGATATAAGGCAAATAACACTTATTGGTGCTCAGTTTTAGGCATACATTATCATTGTTATTAGGTGCCGTTGAGTTGGGTCTGACTCATAGCGACCCTATGTACAGCAGAATGAAACACTCCGGGACCCTGTGCCAGGCATATAATCTTATTTATGTTTAAGTCCGTTGTTGAAGACACTGTGTCAATCCATCTAGTGGAGGGCTGTTGTTGTTGTTGTTGTTGACCTGCTACTCTCCCAAACATGATGTCCTTCTTCAAGGATTGGTTCCTCCTGACATGTTCAAAATATATCACAGTCTAGCCATCCTTGCTTCCAAGGAACACTCTAGTCACACTTCTTCTAGGAAAGATATGTTGGTTCTTTTGGCAATCCATGGTATATTCGGTATTTGTCTCCATCACCACAATTCAAAAGCATCATTTTTTTCTGTCTCCCTTATTCAAAGTCCATCTATCACAACCATATGATGCGACTGAAAATACCATGGCATGAGTCAGCTGCACCTTCATCTTCAATGTGACATCTTTACTTTTCAGCACTTTAAAGAGGTCTTTTGCAATAGCTTTTCCCAGTGCAATGAATCTTTTGGTTTCTTGACTGATGCTTCCATGGGTGTTGGTTATAGAACAAAGTGAAACAAAATCTTGGACAATGTCAATCTTTTCTCCATTTATCATGAAGCTGTGTACTGACCTAGTTGTAAGGATTTTTGTTTTGTTGATGTTGAGTCACAATCCATACTGAAGGCGATGTTCGTTGACCTTCATCAGTAAATGTTTCAAATCTTCTTCACTTTCAGCAAGGAGAGTTGTGTCATGTGCATAATGCAGGTTGTCAATGAGTCTTCCTCCAATCCTGATGCCATGTTCTTCTTCATAAAGTCCAGCTTCTCAGATTATTTGCTCAGCACGGAAATTGAAGAGATATGATGAAAGCTCTGATGCACACCTTTCTCAACTTTAAACCAAGCAGTGTTTCCTTGTTCTGTTCATGCCTTCTGGTCCATGTGCAGATTCTTCATCATTACAATTAGGTGCAGCTGTAGCACTGTTGTGTCCAATCTCATGAGATCTCAGAAGCTAAGCAGGGTCAGACTTGATTAGTACTTGGATGAGAGACTGCCGGGGAACACCAGATGCTGTAGCCTTGGGGGAAAGACTTGGCACCCACTCCCCCAAACAATCAGCCAGCAGAGAAGCATGACAATTGTGTTTCATCTATTGTACATAGGGTTGCTATGAGTCGGATACCGACTCAATGGCATCTAACAACAGCAACAACATCAAAAGTTGCTATGATTTGAAAGGCATACATTATGGATTAAAAAATAATAGGCACATTCCATTCAATGTTTTACTATAGAAATATAAGAGTAAAAACTGAAATGCCCCTTTATCACATATATACTTCCCATTCTTACCCTCTTTCACTTAATTTTCTTCTTTAAAATGTTTTTGAAAGAACTGTACTATGAAAAAAAGTTAATATAGCAAGAACTTGCACATGAACTACTCAGAATGGCCAAATGTAACCTACTTTCACATTTTGTCAAAATTTTCAAAATAAAAGAAAGAATATAGCTGCATGCTGTGGCATACCTCTATAATCCCAATGATTTAGGAGGCTGAGGTAGGAAGACTAGGAGTTTGAGGACAGAGGCAGCCTGCATAACTTAGTGAGACCCTCACTCAAAATAAAAAAATGAGAAAGGGGATGGGGGTACAGGTCAGTAGTAGGGCACTTGCCTAGCTTGCAGTGTCCTGTATTCAACCCTCAGTACTAAAAAAAAAAAAGAATGTTATGAATAAAAGTTGAAATATCTTTCCATATTCCTCTTTCCAGAGGCAATTACTATCATGAAATTGATATGTACCCTTCATACTTTTGCAAATCAGTGAACCAACAACTAATATATAAATATATAAAGTATTTATATGAGTAATATATAAATATATAAATTATATGCTACATGTATTGTTCTACAAATTACTTTTTTACTCAGCACCATGTTTTTGAGATCTTTATTAATACAGAAAGTTTTTCATTTGTTTTAACTTCTATTTGTAATCCATTGTGTTAATAGGCCACATCTTGTTTAACCATCCCTTACTGATGGACATTTAAGTTATTTCCAATTATTATTATGGTTAGATCCAAAAGTACAATGAAGATATCTATTTATATATCCTTGTGCACAGTGTAAGGTTTTCTTTATGGCATATAGCTAAACATGAAACTATCAGATCACATTTGCCAAATTGCATCTGTAGTCACATTGCTTTCTTTATATCAATGTGCTAACTGGCTTGTCTTGAGTAGGAATTTTTTTGTATGTTCTATTGCAAGAGCTCACATCTCACTGTGGAGAGGTGAGGTAGCATCCACATGACCCATATGGATCCACTGTGGTGAATGGGGTCTCCCATTGATGGCCTGAGTTTTCCTGCAGATCCTATTTGTGAAACAATGGGCATTTTAGCTCAGATCATGGTGGTCTGACTATTCATTGCTTCCTTCTGACACCCTGGGCAGCAGCTGGGGGTTGGATGAATTCAGAGCAGGGGTCAAAGCTATATCTTGATCTTTATCATTACCAAGCCTGGGATTTAGTTCAGTTGGTACAGTGCTGGTCTGCATACTCTGAGGCCCTGGGTTTGATCCCCAGCACTGCAAAAATGGGAGAAGGACATGGCAGCCCACTTCTGAAGCAATCAGCCATTGAAAACTCTTTGGGAGAGAAGCACTGACAATAGTGTTGGGCATGGCACAGAGTTGGGGAGTGTTTCATTATGTTGTAAATAGGGTTGCTAAGAATTGTACCCAACTTGATGGCACATAACAACAACAACAACAACAACAACAACAACAACAACAACAACAACAACAACAACATCACCAAGAGAGAACTTCTCAAGTTCTATTTCACACAGTGACCATGGCTCCTTTTACTTTTCATACTCTATTACCCTGCTGGATTTCACTTCCTGGCTTCTTCTGTGATATCCTCTTGGGAATCCCAGCAAGTCTGAGCTTCTCAAATCTCTTTCATTCCTTTTGTGAGACACAGTAAAGTTTATCCTGTTTTTGAGCACAGCTATGTTATTTTGGTGAATTTAAAATATTTACCTATTGATGCCAGGTGGATTTTTTTAAGAAAGCGTGCAGTGTCTGTACCTCATAGAGCTACTTTAGCTTGAAGTTTAACGTGACCATCTTTAAAATTTTGGAGTCCATTTTTCTATACCTATGTCCATATATTTACAATATATGGACATATACATGTGCGTATACATATATATGCTTTGTAATCATGTTCTATATGTTATTTACATTATAATGGTAGTTTGGCACTTCAACACAAGCCATTCTGGAAGGCAAATTGAGTGCTGATCAATTTAAATGTCAAGCACTTTTTTCCCATAAGAAATAATGCAACTGTATTTATTGGTCCTGCACAACACAAAATGGCTAATTCAGACACAAGTATGCCACTCACATACTTAGAAATAAGTTCTTTTTCAAATTCAATCATTGTTCTTACTGATTTCCTCTTTCCTTCACTTTTAGCCCTAGAGAGTTTCTTGAGTGTAATGATGACTATGGTATACATACACATGTGAATGTAAAAAACCCCACAACGTCATGAACACAGCACCAGGACAGGTCTTTTCTGCTTGAAATTGATGTGCAAAGTGACACTTGCCTCCTTGTTTCACTTGGAAACATCACGGGTTAGCATGGCATCTCATATAGATTTGAGCCCAATGATCAAACACCAAACAAGTGGTTGAGCACAGAACCAGAATTCCTTTGAAAATATTGGTTGAGGACTGAAATATTTGAGCAGGGAGCAGTTCAAGTACTGAGGTGCCATTGTATTTTAATAACGTAATATATCCTAAGCATACATTCATTTGACACATCTTCCTTCCTTTTCTTTTTTTCTTCTTTCCTTTGTTCCTACAAAATGTTCTTTGATGTTCATATAGCATAGCATTTTTTGAGGTGTTGGAGATCAAATATATAATATAATTTGTTTATCTATTTCTTTATTGGGAGAAGGACCTGGCAATCCACTCCCAAGGCAATCCCGAAACAGTCAGCCATTGAAAACCCTATGAGGGTCACTATGAGTCGGATACCGACTCGACAGCATCTAACAACAATTTCTTTATTAGCTGATATTTAGGATATTTCTAGTATTTCACAATTAAAACCTATGCTATAATAAGGCTATAGTTTGTGTATATAGATATACACATATTTTCTCTCTCTGCATACGTGTAAACATTTCTGCAGTATAGATTCTGTAGAGTAAAATTCCTGATACAAAGATCATGCCTACTTTTAATCCAGGAGAGTACTAAATTGTCCTTCAGGAGGGCCACTCAAAGCATATCTTGTTTCCCCAAACCCTGGACCATCCCTACCTGGACTTTCTCATGGTGTAAGATCCATATAAAGCATAATATGTTTTATCACATCCCAGTGTGAACAGAAGCAGCTTCTGCACTGAGAAGAAGTGGTTGGATTCTCTCTGGGCCACAGCCTCCTCCAAATCACCAAATAATCAAACAATATATCTCAGCCTCTGCAGCCCATTCCCAGCAAAAGAACAGTGTGATACTGTGCCCTAGACAACATCACAATATCCATCTTTTAACTTTTGTCCATTTGATGAGTGAGAATGATGTGCCATTATTATTTTAATTTACATTCCATTTATTTTACCAATAAGTGTAGGGAATTATCTGGACACCCCCGAGGTGGACTGGGAAGGTGCCAGGGCCGAGGCCCACTTGGTCTGGGCTGAGGTCTGAGCCCTCCCCAGATTCTGCCCTGTTTCTGCCACCTCTGGTTACCCTTAACCCAGGAACCTGGACTGGGACCTATTTGACTCCCTAAGAGCTAATCTACCTAAGTCCCAGTTCACCTTTCACCTGCGGTCTCTCCTTAATCTAATACCTCTTCCATCAAGTGATTTAAGATGGCCCCCAAACAGCCCAGCTCTGGTGTGGTGTTTTTCAGCCTGATTGGCCACCCAGAGCTATCCAATTGGCTTTTAAGGAGAGCTCAGTGACTGGTCTATCCTGCACCTGACCCTCCAATTGTAAGTGCACTTTTTCAAGCCCTCACATGGAGAGCTGCTCCTCCTGACAAGAGCTGCTCTCCAATTGGGTGCACCTTGGTCCACACCCCCACCAGGGGGTATGTAAGCAGACCACTGACTACCCCAAGCATCTTTTCTTTTCTTTCTTCCCGACCACCTTGACTCTGGTTGTTACATCCTACACCTGACTTCGCCACTTCGATCATCCAGACCTTCAATCAAGTCACCGAGAGGCAGGACTCTGAGGTCAACAAAGAAGACCTTGAGCAAGCCAAGAAGAGCTCTCAATCCCCCCATGCCAGGGAGAATCTGAGAGGAGAATTCGACCTGTGAAGGGCAGCATCACTGGACCTTCAGCATAGTCAGTGTGGACATCAGAGCTGTTCGCTACTCTGATACAGAGCTGTTATTCCATTGCAGCAGCAGTAACCTGTGCTGTCAGCTAGAAACCATTAGGCTCTCCTGCAAAAGAACAGCTGAATAAAGTTCCTGTTTGTTTTATATAAGAAGCCTCTCGAGGTCCTTCTTGGTGCCACTGACCAGCTCTTGCCCACCCCCAAGGGTCCCTGAGCGTACTGGTGTTGTGGTAAAGTTTTAATAAGTCTTTTGCCAGGCTGGAGGGGACCCCAACAGGTAAGAATGAGAGACTTTTCATATAGCTTCTGGCCATTTATATGTCTTCCTTCATGAATATCATATATACCCATTTCTTATTGATTTGTAGGGATGCATTTTCATATAATGTATATAACACATTACTTAAGTTAAATGTATTTAATCTGATGCTTCTTTTTTGACTTACATGTACTATATTTAGCCATAAAAAATTGAACTTTTGAATCATCAAATCTTTCAATTTTTTATGTTTTTATGGCTTTGGTTAGAGATTTGGGGACTTTTCCCTATCACTAAATTAATTTAAATTATTATTCTTTTAATATTTGTATACTATTAGAACTTAAACTTCTGAAATTTATCTTAGGGTTCAGTTTGAAATTAAAATATACATTATATTCTTTTGAAATGGACATCCCAAATCATTTATCAGCTGGTTTGAATTATACATTTATTATTCTAAATATCCATGATATAGGAGTCTATTTTGGACTTCCTATTCTTTTCGATAATCCACCACTATTACCTCACCAAGACCACTAGTTTTATAGTATATTTTGAGACTTATGGACACCAAGGCTTATTTTTGTCCTCTTAAAACCATAGCGTATCAAAGTTTTAACTTTTACATTAAGGTCTTTGGTCCATTTTCAGTCAATTTTTGTACAGGGTAAGAGATAGGGGTCAAGTTTCAATCTTCTAAATGTGGTTATCTGGTATTCTCATCACCATTTGTTGAAGAGCCTATCTTATCTCCAACATATATTTTGGCTGTAGATATCTAGGCTTATTTCTGGGTCTTCTGTTCAGTTGGTCTATATGTCTTTTTTTGTACCAATATCATGTTGTTTTGTTACTGAGGTTTTATAGTGTATTTTGAAATTGGGTAGTGTGATACCTCCAGCATTGGTCTTTTTGCTTCCATATGAATTTTAGGATTATTTTTTCAACTTTTGTGAAGACTGTCATTGGGATTTTCAAGGGGATAGCATTGCATAATGGGCAAGCTGAGGACAGAGAACAAAGGCAGAGCCTGAGTCCACTGGCTGGGATGAAGTGGCAGGAGCATATGAGGCATATGAGCTGTTGATGGTGGTCTGCTCCACAATCAGCACCTGGTCTTGTCCTGACTTCTGATATTGAGCTTTTCCATCATCTCTTTCCACAAATGTAGTCAATTTAGTTCCTGTACGTTCCATCTGGTGAATTCTGTGTGTACAGTCACTATTTATATTGGCAAAGAAATGTATTTGCAAAGAAAAAATTATTGGTCTGCCAAAATTTGATCATACAATCTCCAGCATCATTTTTGTCACCAAGGCCATATTTTTCAACTACTGAGCCTTCTTCTTTGTTTCCAACTTTTACATTCCAATCACCAGTAATTATCAGTGTATCCTGATTATATGTTCGATCAATTTCAGACTGCAGAAGTTGGCAACGATCTTCTCCTTCTTCATTTGTGGCCTTAGTGATGGGTGCATAAACTTGAATAACACTCAGATTAACTGGCTTTCCTTGTAGGTATATAGATATTCTATCACTGATAGCACTGTACTTCAGGACACATCTTGAGATGTCTTTTTTTGATAATGAATGCAACTCCATTTCTCTTTAATCTGTCTTTTGTGGCATAGTAGATCATATGATTATCTGATTCAAAATGGCCCATACCAGTCCATTTTAGCTCACTGATGCCTAGAATGTCAATGTTTATGTGTTCCATTTCACTTCTGACAATTTCTAATTTTCCTATTTGTACTATGTAAATTCCATGTTCCAATTATTAATGGATGTTTACGTTTACTCTTTCTTATTTTGAGTCATGCCACATCAGCAAATGGAAGTCCCAGAGGCTTTACTCCATTCCCATCATTATGTTTGACTCTACTTTGAGGAAACAGCTCTGCCCCAGTGGTCTTTTGAGTGCCTTCCAACCTAGGGGCTCATTTTCTGACACTATATCAAACAGTGCTTCTCTGCTACTCACAGGGTTTTCAATGGCTAATTGTTTCACGAGTAGGCTGCTGAGTCCCTCTCCTTTGTCTTAGACTGGAAGCTCAGCTGAAAGCTGAAACTTGCCCACTAGGGGTGACCCTGCTGGTATCTGAGATACCAGTTGCATAGCTTTCAGCATCACAGCAATACACAGGCCCCAGCAGTATGACAGACTGACAGACAAGTGAAGGATTTTATGTTGCAGTATCTCTGAAATTGGAAGGTACCTTAACAATTGACGATGTTTATACTCTCTGTCAGCCATGAAGCAGTGATGGTGTGGTTGTTATCACCTGCACATCCATAAACGTAGCCATTTACAGAATAAACTCTCCACAGAGTGAAAATATTTGAAGACCATTTGAGGAAGGAATATGAATATTAATTGTGTCTTATAATATTCTATTGATGCAGCCAGGCTTGGTGGCGCATGCCTGTAATCCCAGAGGCTCAGGAGGCGGAGACAGGAGGATCGCAAGTTCAAGACCAGAAGCAGTCTGCATAATTAAGCGAGACCCTGTCTCAAAAAGTAAAAAAAAAAATGGGCTGAGAGTGCAGCTCAGTGGTCCAGCACTTGAAGAGCATGCAAGTGTGAGGCCCTGGGTTCAACCCCTAGTAAAAAAAAAATAATAAAATAAATAAAAATTCTTTTGATGCCTGAAAAAATGTAGAATGTTCCAGCATCAAAACTTGTAGAATGAGTGTCATCTTCTTGGAAGAAAATTCCAGAGAAAAGAAAGGAATTCTCAAAGGAAATGCTACATTGCCAGGACTCTTGATGGAATGGGGAACCATAATACATGAAGAAATGTAAACTTTAATGACTCTGAGGTGAAAAATGAACGAAAAGTTTGATTTTGAATATGAACATACAGAGTTCTCTGATTTATTTAGGATCTTCCTTTTAATGTAGATTGATACATGATAACACCTTATTATAAATAAGTCCAACAGAGTTCTAAGTGATATGAAAACACTGAGAATATCAAAAATATTATTCCAAACTTGGAAGTAATTGAGAGATGATTACATGTTCTTTCAGTGCAGTGTTGGGAATGATTTTCTATTTATTTGGCTATTTTGCAACTCTGTAGGAGCAGAATTCAGTTTGTAGATTTATGTCCAGTAGAAATATAAATAATTTCTGTCCAGTGGCATAGATAATCCCAGTGATTATGTCTATGGCTTTGTCTGACATTAACCAGTATCTTGCTTTGTGTTGCTTAAATGTAATATGGCAATCTATTAAATTGGCTCTATGTATCTAGCTTCTCAAATGTTCTTTAGGCTGGTTTGAATATCATACTTGTTCCTTCAATAATTAATGATTGGGGTTTGGGAATATAGCTCAATGGTAAAACATTTGCCTAGCATACACAAAACCCTGGGTTCAGCTCCCAGCTCTGCTAAAAGAAAAGAAAGATAAGTAATTTGTGAGTTGATACAATCTTTGATATGTGCTCATTTAAACTTTTTATGACAATTTTATTCTTTATACATTTGAAAGTTGCCCTTTAACAAGTCCTACATTACTTGGTAACATTTCTTTAGTAGTACCTACTAACTGCCTGACTCAAAACTGATAGCGTGCTAGGTTAAATGGAAAATGGTGTCATTGCAGATAGACTTGCATCTCAACAGGGAGCCATGGAAAATTATTGCAATCAAATCATGCTCATCTCAATCTTTATGTAATATATTTGTAACATTTTTCTTTTGTTTTTTTGAGATAAGATCTCACGATGTAGCTTAGGGCCACAGCTGTACCACTGTGGTATCTGGTCCCGTCAGATGTTGGAAGCTAAGCAGGGTCAGGCCTGGCTAGTACTTGGATGGGAGACCAGCTAGGAACACCAGATACGTGGGAGAAGGACCTGGCAACCCACTCCCAAAAAACAATCAGCCATTGAAAACCCTAAGAACAGCAGAGGAGCACTGACAATAGTGTTTCATCTGTTGTACATAGAGTTGCTGAGTTGGGCATCAACTTGATGGCACCTAACAACAATAACATATAGCCAAGACTGGCCTTGAACTCAGCTTTGTAGATCACGCTGAACTTGAACTTGCTATATAGCCCAGGGAGGCCTTGGACTCATGATCCTTTCACTTCTGCCTCCCAAGTACTAGGATTGCTGGTGGTATCTCCATGCCCAGGCATCTCAAAATACTTTAACAAAATATTAGTGTGAAACACTCTGCAGCAGGCATTTGTCATTATTTTGTCTGCTCAAACTTAGAAGCAGATTCTTACACTTGGGCAATCTCTTATCTATGGAATTCTATGGTACATTGAGCAGATTTCCACTGCAGAAGCTAACTATGCCAGATACTTGCTTCCCTGGATCCTTTGAAGCTGGGATGCAGGTATGTGGCACATTGCCCTAGACTATAAATTAGGAACTGGTGCCTCAAGGAGGCAAGATCTGCAGAAAATCCTCTCCAGGGGTGGCACTGGCTGCTGTAAGATGGAGTCCTCAGGGTGACCATGGTTATGGAAATGCTTAACCAACACCTGGGATGAAGCAATGAGACAGCATCAATCTTGTAGCTCATTCAACAGGGTCCTCTGCAGTGGTGTAGCCCATGTCTACCCTTCCTGCTCCCATGGAAACTGTGAGCCATTCAATATTCTTTTAATAATTCCCCAGTCTTCTTTCACCAACAGGAGTTAGGTGCGTGTAATAAGGAACAATAACTGTAACAGAATTGGATGCTTGGGGAGTGTCTATAGGCCCCAGTGCTTTAGGAGGGAATTTGGTTTTCTACCTGCTGGGTTTGTTGGTGTTCAAAACTAATTGGGATGAGAGACATTTTAAAACTTAATGCTGATGAAGAAACCCAAAGACCTAGGGGATAGGAATGTTGCAGGCGATTTATCCTGGAAACCTGTTTTGCCACTCCCTAATGATGGTACTTCAGGGGACCTATAAGACACTCCTTTACCAAAGTGTCAAGGGCAGCCTCAGCACTTTTGCAAAGCACTGTGGCTGTAGGATCAAAGATAGATAATGTGACCTGATTGGGGCAAAAGGCTGTGAAAAGACATTAATGTTCCAGGTTTTTCTCCTGGTTCTCTCTTGCTGCTGACTCACCTTGATGGTTGCTCTCTGGAGGTGAAAGACACTGCATTTGAAGTGGCTGCTTGGTGTGAATGGGAATATCAGGATCCCCAAGTTTCTGGCCCCAAGCTAACTGATCATTCCTGGGACTTGATATGCCACAGCATCTCTGTAGCCAAATGGTAAAGATTTATTTGGTCATGGAACCAGTAGAATTTTTAACCAAACCCATCAGATAGTAGGCCCCAGGAAGGGTAGAGTCCATTTCTTTAGGGTATAATAGGAATAAGTATAGTCAGCGTCTGGCAGAATTCTCACGTTAGCTCCTTGCCCTATGGGTAAGAGCCACTACAGTAGGCAGGACCAATGAAACTCCCATACAAAAATTTTGAATTAAAAGGGATATTGTCCCCCTGGGAACTGCATGAATTTACTTGGCACTCCAGCCTTCTTGGGACTGGGATTTATCTCAGTTGGTAGAGTGCCACTTTGCAGTCTCTGAGGACCCGGGTTTGATTCCAAGCACCACAAACATGGGAGAAGGATGTGGCAATCCACTCCCAAGGCAATCCCCAAAGAATTAACCATTGAAAACCCTATAAGGGTTGCTATGAGTTGGACATGACTCAACGGCACCTAACAACAACAACCAGCCTTCTTGGTGACGCTTAGGCTTCCCAATATCTTTTAAAAAAATTCTTATTGAAGTGTCTTGATATAATCATATATGATTATCTTTTCAATGAATTATATAATTAAAGCCAAAAATAAGAAAAAAGAAGTGTCAGCCTTGGCAGTTGTTATATGTGACAAAGACAGGTAGCTGCATTTTGAGCAGGGGAAACAGGTTCCTTTGATAAAACCCTGTGAGCATCTGCGAGCTCTCAGCAGTTTACCATGTAGCCAAGAGGCTGGAGTTGGACAACACCAGCATATTTTACTGATTTAAACAATGTATGCACACCCATTTATTGAACAACAGGCAAAAGTTCTGAGATTTGTTCAAAAATCAGAACGCTGTATTATTATGGAATGGGGATCTGGGGAAACATGAATCCAAAATCTCTAGGGTTGCTTGACTACAAACAAATAATTGAGCATTGTGTTGCTGTTCCAGGAAAAATAGTGATTTGTTTCTAATAGAAAAATAGTTCTAGGAAGAACAGATACTTGGAAAATAAATTTTGCAGAGAGAACAGCAAGCATACATTTAGAGGACCATAAAATCCTCTTTATGATAAACACAGTAATAAAAAAAAGAGGCAAAATTAAATTACACTAAAAGAATTAAGATAAGGTCTCTCTATGCAGAAATGATAGAGCTATACTCATAAAGATGCTGTTTATCTTTGTTCATATAATATTAATTTATATATTCCTGGGAAAAAATAAAATACCAAGTTTTATTTATTTAGTTAGTTTGTTTTAAATCAGAGTCACCAGCAACTATTGATGTCTTTTATATCAAAGCATTTGTTCATGTAACACAAGATTTTCAGTCCTTTTCTGTTCCAGGCTCAGGGAAAGCTTGGCAAAGGCTGGAATATGAAAAAAACATGGTGCATTTGAACAAGTGAAAGCAGCTGTTGGAGCACAGAGAGCATAAAGGGCTACAGATAAGCAAGGACCAGATGATAAGGTCCTTTTAGATTGCATTACAGAAACTTGACATTATACAATGTGCAATGGGGAGACACTGAAATGCTTTAGGGAAGACATGAACATAATCAAGGTTGTGTTTTAGAAAGATCACAGGTGCCATTTGGAGAATGGATCAGAGGGGTCAAGAATAGGCATACCCATATTAAGTAGGAGGTATGCCAAAAGCTCAGTGGAAGGAATGGAGGCAATACTTGGGA
The DNA here is from genome assembly GCA_007922755.1 of Pedetes capensis. Taxonomy (NCBI): domain Eukaryota; kingdom Metazoa; phylum Chordata; class Mammalia; order Rodentia; family Pedetidae; genus Pedetes; species Pedetes capensis. The sequence continues at coordinate 49,868 of VMDO01006135.1, read as the reverse complement.
GGATTCAAGAGAAATTTAGGCAGTAAAATTAACAGCAGTAGATTAGATAAGTGCATGTATATGGGGTCGGAGGAGGTATGAGCTCAGACTTTAATTTGACTGGTAAGGTGACTGTGGGTAGCAATCTCAATTATACACCATGCAAGACAGGATTGAGGTGGAATCAATGATGGGTTCAGTAATAGGTGGGTTCAGTTCCAAGTGCTTGCAACACATGCAAGTTAAGCTGTCCAAAAGGCTGTTGGATACATGAATTACAGAGGAGAGAGCTAGGCTGAAGATGTGGACTTTGAAATCATCAACATTCTATGGGTAGATGAAGCCAAGGGTTGATAGGGCATTTAAAAAAGCACATAGAAGAGAAAGTTGGGGAGCAGCAAGCATATTGGCTATGGACATAAGTTGTTGTTGTTGTTAGGTGCCGTCGAGTCGGTATCCAACTCATAGCCACCCTCTGTACAACAGGGGAAACACTATTGTCAGTGCTTCTCTGCTGTTCATAGGGTTTTCAATGGCAGATTGATTTTTGGGAGGGGGTTTCCAGGTCCTTCTCCCAAGCCTACAGCTTCTGGGCGGTCTCCCATCCAGGCCTGACCCTGCTTAGCTTCCGAGATCTGATGGGGTCGGATGCCACAGGGCTACAGCTGCAGGCAGGGACATAAGAGGAGTCTACAAAGAAAACTGAGAATCTGTAGATAAGTCAGGACCAGAGGTAAGATGGAGATGGAGGAAAGAGAGTTTGAGGATGTGGGGATCAAGTGATCTAGGCACCGAGTAGACAATCAATTGAGTAATTTGGCTCATCCTGCAAGTTGTTGCTAGGGGAGAGAGTTCTATTCTGATAACAATTCTCCTGCTCCTTTCCCTTTTACTTCTCCTCCCCATCTCTATTCTCTTCCATATCTTCTTCCTCTTCCATTCCCTCCTCCCATCTTCCTTTCCTCCTCATTCTTCTTCTCAGATCTCTCAAGTTCTTATGATGAATGGAACATTTAAAGATACAACTGCACTCTTCATATCCTATGCTTGCTTTTGGTGGAGTCACTTTCTCACTCATATTCCCAAGACAGAGTTTCTCATCCAAGTTCAACTATCCCTCCTTTCTGTGGATGACAGTTTCTGTGTTAGGTCTTAGGGAGGAGGCAGAAGAACTCCAGGATAATGGGAGAATTGGTAGGGAAGGAAGAGTCTTTTGCAGTATTCTACATATGGGACTGGGGAGTGGTGGGTTCAAACATCAGGTTTTGGGGGAGAAAGAGTGGTTGAATGTTGGTAAGATAAAAGAAGGGAAGGGAAATAGAAAGCAGGTCAGACTAGGAGCCACAAACTAAATACATGCAAAAGAAAACAAATGTTCAGAAGTGCATATTTCAAAAACAGAGGAGAAAGAAAACAAATAACCTAATACACAAATGGGCAAAGAAACTGAATAGACAGTTGTCAAATGAAGAGGTCCGTAAAGCCATGAGACACATGAAAAAATGCTCAATATCCCTAGCCATTTTTGTTGTTGTTGTTGTTAGGTGCCGTCGAGTCAGTATCTGACTCATAGTGACCCTCATAGGGTTTTCAATGGCTGAGTGCCCTAGCCATTAGGGAAATGCAAATTAAAACAACTCTGAGATCTCACCTTACACCAGTAAGAATGGCTAAGATCAATACAAATAACAGCAAATGCTGGCTAGGTTGTGGAGAAAAGGGAACAGTCTTACATTGCTGGTGGAGCTGTAAATTGGTTCAACCACTGTGGAAATCAATATGGAGGTATCTTAAAAAACTAGAAATTGATCTACCATATGACCCAGCTATAACACTGTTAGGAATTTACCCAAAAGGAGATGTGTCATCATACCACAGAGACAACTGGATCGCCATGTTCAATGCAGCAATTTTCACAATAGCAAGGATATGGAACCAACCAAAGTGCCCATCAACAGAAGAATGGATAAAAAAACTATGATACATATATACAATGGAATACTACTCAGCAATCAAAAAGAGAAGAAGAAAAAATAATGCCATTTGCAGCAAAATGGATGGAATTGGAGAAAATTATTTTAAGTGAATGAACACAAGCTCAGAAAGAGAAATACCACATGTTCCCACTCACATGTCTAAGCTGAATCAAAATTATAAGAAGGAAAAAATCCTATGCAGAGATCAGAACATAATTTTAAAAAAAAGCTAAGAATGGTATTATTATAGATGGACTGGAAAATTAATGTATTGGTATTGACAATGTAAAAAGAAAGTTCACTACAGAAAAAGTTTCTATCTTAAACAGAATTGGAACTCGAGGATATATAGGAAAATATTATCATAAAAAGACAAGCAAATGGAAGAGAGGTCTTTGGTGGGGGGGTGGTATGGGGGGAGGAGGTGCACAAGAGGGTAAGGGGGAACTTATCTGTATAATGTTCAACAAAACGCATATATGGAAATGTCACAATGGAAAGCATGTCAGAATGAATCACATTAAGGTGTACATGAAAAATTTTCAATAAAAAAAAAAATAGGAGAAAGTCAAGTTCTGAGGTTGCTAAAGCAGAAATGCTTGAGTAGCAGACACCAGGCTGGCAGATTACTTGAGTAGAAGCCACAGGCCCAGTGGCTCTTGTTCCCTGAGGGTATTGATTAAAACATCTCTCTTCTCTTCCTTCTTTTCTTTTTGATTTTTCCGCTTATTTATTTATTCTCTAACTTATCCAACAAATACTTGTTGAACACCCACTTTGCATTAAGTACTAGATATATAGAGGGAAAGCCAGCATCTCTGCCTTCAAGTTATTTAAAATAAAAATTGGAAGACTCATAAACAGACTTTTTGACTCTCTGTGACAAGTGTGAGAGATGAATCAGGCATAAGTCCTACTAAGATCCTGGAGAAGAAGACACTCAAGTCATCCTGCATCCTCAGGGCAGCCTTCAGAGAAGAGCAAACTGGGAATCCTTCTTCAGTTTTAGGTTCCTCTTCTTTTGAGTGGCCTTAGTGATGCCCCTACACAGAGAAATAATCTTTTCTCTTGACTGAGCCCTTTCTCTTACTTTGGGGACAATGCTTCTTAGAATTTTCCTATGAGTTTTTTGACTTCTTGTTCAGAACCTCTCTCTCAGTTTGGTATTTTGTTCCAGTTCTCTAGTAGTAGTAGTTGTTGTTGTTAGGTGTTATCGAATCAGGTCAGACTCATAGCAACCCTATGTACAACAGAATGAAACACACCTTGACACTGTGCCATCCCTGGCACTATGTTAATGCTTCTTGCTATTCATAGGGTTTTCAATGGCTGATTGTTTTGGGATTATTTTGAGAGTGGGCTGCCACGTCCTTCTCCCATTTTTGCAGTGCTGGAGATCAATCCCAGGGCCTCAGAGAGCACAGAGCAGCATTCTACCAACTGAGCTAAACTCCAGATCTCTATTAGTAGGTAGCAAAATCTGGGCTTGATGCTCTCCTCTCTCTGTTTGTAAGGATATTTCATCTCATAAACTCATTGAAACACAGACTTAGACTGAACAGTTCTTTTTGTCTGTCTCATGTTCTCAGGAAAATAAATAATAAAAAGAATCCTAACCTCCTTGCCTCTGGCCAAACCCACTGACACTAATGATAAAGTACTCGGGAATAAATGAAATATTGTCACTTTATAAACCAGGATAAAAGCCTCCCAGAAATGTCTTTCTTCAATTACAGACATTGTATGAGAATCTGGCTCTTAGAACTTCAAAATTAAACATCCAAGTCTGCTGATAATTGGGCATTTTAAATTAGTGGGAATCGTATTCTGGGAAACAAACCAGTGTAGTTAGAAAACCAAATGGGTTTGTTAGGGCTTTAAAAAGTGTATCACAGGCATTGTTGTAAATGAGCACAGACAAAAATCCACTGTATGGGTAGTCAATGCCACTCCAGAAATATTTTTCTAGAAGGAGATTTTGTTATGAATTTTTTTTTTAGTGAGAAAATCAGAAAAAGAAAAAAGATGATGTCCTCATCTCAGGAAAAAAAAAAGCTTGAAGAAGAGACTAATCCTTTAAGAAGAGAGCATATGATGTGAAGAGACCATCACCAATTCCACTGGCCAGACCCACGCAGCATAGACCACAGAGAGAGTTCAGAGGAGGAGTTAGAAGGAGGAGTCAAAGCCAGAGTGGCACGGGAGAAAGTGTCTCAGGCAGTCCCTGATCATCCAGCTGGCAGGGCACTGAGAGCACACAAGGCAGGGAGAATTCCACACAGGAGCCCAGGGCTCAGAGCAACTGCCCTGGATGGTCCTGGCGACACGCCATCATCCTGCTAATGAAGCACTTGGTGGCACACTTCATGAAGCAAGACTGGTGAGTGGGCCCCAAAACCAAGAAGTGCTGGTCAATACAGTGAGCACAGCCCTGGCAACACCACTGGCTGTCTTCCCACAGCCAGAGACCTGGTTGTGCAGTCTGTGATGGGAGCTCCGTGTGGTGTGAGTTCCATGCGGGAGTGTAGGCCTCAGGCTGTGGGTAACTCACCATCATCCTACCCACCATAGCATGGGATCAGCAAGTGAGTCCCAAAGCCAGGACACACCAGTGGATGTGGTGGCAGTGACCCGACCTGCCATCATCTGCTGTCCCAGCTAGGGCTGTAGTCTATGGTGAAAATTCGGTGTGGTGGGAGTTCCACTGAGGAGCACAAGCAGAACAACTGGAGTCGACGTGGGGTCGTCTTGTTAGTGTGGCACTGGTGGTGCACTCTGCAAGGCAGGATGAGCAAGTGAGCCCCAAAGCTAGGTCCAGCCAGAGAGAATGGCATGGGCATCATCATCCTTGGCAGAGGGAAACTGTGCAGAAAACCTTGCCTCAGATCTGCCGGCTTCTGGCAAGAAAGTACGTGGGGAGAATCCCTTTCCACATGGTGGATATGAGGTCCAGAACCTGACACACAGGGGAAAAGGCCCCAGTATTAACTCTCGCGCCACAACTTGTGGACCAGATGACAGAGATAGCAGTGGTCCACCTGGGAACTTCAGGCAAGAGTTGTAGCATGGAGCAAAATGGGGGAGCAAGACTGGGGATGTGGCCCAACTCACCCCAATATGGAAATACATATACCCAGGTAGGCTGAGGAGGGAGTGGCCACTGGGGGCACTATACTTGGGGAGTTGGTGATAGGGAGCCAGACAGCTCCAGAATCAGAGGGATCAGAAAACAACTGTTTGACAATATCCGGGTGTAAGACAAATGTGTTAAGGAACTGAGTGACACTTATACAGCCTGAGTCAACAAATCAACTAGGGCAAGCTGTCTTTCTTGTTTGTTTGTTTTAGCTTTTTTGGGTCTGTTTTCTTTTTCAATTCTTCTCTGAGAGATTTGAATGATTTTGGGGGCCTGCTTTTGTGGTGTGTTCTGTGCGATATGATTGTTTATTCTCATTTTTGTTAATGACACACACACACACACATATATATTTCCTTTTTTCCCCTATTTTTCTTTGTTTTCTTTTTCTCCTTTTCTCTGAGGGAGTTGAGTGGTTCAAGGATTTGCTTTTGTAACGTGCACTCTTCTGTGTGTATGATTGATTTTTTTACTTTTATTTTTATCAACACTATATATAAAAATTTTTACCTTTTCCATTTCTTTCTCTTTTCTCTTTTCTCTTTCTATCAATCTCTGAGTGGGCTGAGCAATTCTGGGGTTTTGAATATTAATGAGTCATTAGTTAAAATTGAATTTAGACTTCTAACACCCTTACAATGGGCAGACCTTGTATCCAAATCAAATAATGGCAAGCCTCAACAGAAAAACACAAGAAACATGACAGGGCAGGATGGATTCAAAGCCCCAATAGACCAAAGTCCTTCAATGGATAGTCTCAAAGTAACCAAAGTCTTAGAGATAACAGAAAAAAAATTTAGAAGCCAGCTGACCAATATGTTGAAAGATCTCAGGGACACTATGGTGAGAGCTATTGAAACTGTGGACAGAAAAGTATCTAACATGAAAAGAAAAATTCACCATAGAAACTCAGATTCTGAAGAAGAATCAATTAGAAATGCTGGAAATACAGAGGAAAATTAGTCAACTTAATATTGCTACAAAGTCTACAGTATCCAAACTAAATAAAGCCCAAAACAGGACTTCTAACTCCGATATACTCAGATACTAAGAAAGAAAAAAGGAGGAAGCAATTTGATCAAGATTTTCAAGAGGTCTTTGATAAAATGAAGAGGTGCAAATTATGAATTCAAGGGGTCCACAAAGGAGCTGAAAACAACATGAGAGATATAGGAAATCTATTCCAACAAATTTAGGATGAAAACTTCCCAAAACTAATAGACACATACACAACTGAAGCAACCAGAACTCCAAAAAGAGTAGAACAAATCCTCTCCATGACACACTGTAATTGGAATGCTAAATTTAGAGAGCAAAGAAGCTATTCTAAAAGCTGTGAGAGAAGAACCAACTCACTTACAAAGGCAAACCCATCAGAGTAACAACTGATTTCTCAAAAACAACAACAACCATAAAGACAAGGAAAGTTTGGTCAGACATCATTTAAGCCCTGAAAAAGAATAACTGCCAACCAAGACTACAGCGCCCAGTGAAGCTCTCTTTTAAAATAGATGATGAGTTCAAGACAATCCATGACATTGACTTGTTTAAATGACTCACAGCCACCAAGCCATCTTATTTTCTTACTTGTATGTGGGAGGTGAATCTTAAAAAAAAAAAAAAACTATATCTATCTCTCTATATACAGGTATATAAAAATGAACAGTTAACTAAAAAAGGAAATATAGACAGAGTAGAAAGAAGGAGGGACGGGCCTAGCAAAGGGAAGTGAAGTGAAGGTTGTAGAAGGCAGGAAGGGAAGGGGAAATAAGGTAAAAGGATAAAGGAAGAGAAGATAATCTCAGTGTAACTGATGCAATTTTATGAGTATATGGGAGAAATAGGGGAATATAACACATAAATACATATGAGTTTTACTACATATTAATCAAAATATTCCACAAACTTCATATATCAATGAAAGCTTAATCAAAAGAGAAGTAATAGTTGCACAATGGAAATAGCAAATACTGTATTACTCTATTTCCCACCAACATTTATCAATAAAGAGGGAAAAGAGAAAAGTAAAAAAAAGAAAAGAGAGAGTGCATATGCTTGTGCATTTTTATTTATTTATTTTTCATTTAATTTTATTTTATTTGTAATATTTGGGGGTTGAACTCGGGGTCTTGCACATACTTTTGCAAGTGTTCTACCACTGGGCTTCACTGCCAGCTCATTTTTTATGCTCTGTTTTGAGACAGGATCTTGTTAAGTTATGATGCCTCTGGCCTGCAAGTCACAATCCTCCTGCCTCAGCCTCTCTCCTCACTGGAATAACATGCATGCACAGGGTTCATGCATTTTTAAATCAATTATTTGTAATCACTTTACAGCTATGATTTTATTCTGAAAACTGATGTCTTGTATTAACAAAGTGGGTGCCTATGTGTTTTTTCCCAAATAAATGAAATTGAGTGATCAAAGTGAGGTTGTTGTTAGGTGCCGTCAAGTCAGTGTCCTACTCATCATGACCCTATGTACAACACACGAAACACTATTGTCAATGTTTCTCTGCTCTTCATAGAGTTTTCAATGGTGGATTGATTTTTTGGGAGTGGGTTGCCAGGTCCTTCTCCCAAGCCTACAGCACCTGGTGTTCCCAGGTGGTCTCCCATCCAGGTACTAACCAGGCCCAATGCTGCTTAGCTTCTGAGATCTGATGGGATCAGATGCCACAGTGGTACGGCTGCAGGCATAATGCACATTAGACACTAAAATATGCATGAAAGAGATTCTCATATGTAGTTCTGCAAAAGCTGTGCTCCAGAAACAATACCACAATTTTGAAACTATTGAGTGTTCTAATTGGCTTTGAGGAGAGGAAAGGGAAGACAGAGAGAAGATGGGGTGGGGGGAGGGTTTGTCATCAGATCTTGGAAAAGACTTGTAGCTCTTTGTGAGTTCTCAACCCTCTTCCCCACAGGGAAGTGGCAGTGTTTGGGGGAGCTGTCTTTTAATACCAGATCTCCAAAGAGGGAGCTTAAAGGGTCATTTGGGGAGTTGACTATAGATCCCCATGAAGGGAACTGAAGTTGGAGGAGGTCATAGACTGGGACTTAACTCATATGTGGGAAAGCAAAAGAGATCAGAGGGAGCTGGATAGAGGTGGCCACTCCTATCCCAGCATTTGTCAGTGGGGAGGACATATAGGTATTTCCCGTGGACCATCTGTAAGTTAGGCAGAGGGAGATCAGCTTAAACTCTATGTCTCTGACAGGTAGCTTTCAAAAGTGCCACTTGGTGATGCCTGTCTCCTGATATTCATACTCCTGTGTAATCTGCCCCCTCTTCCTCAGAGGATCAGGATCTAGGGACTTCTTTCTAATGAATGGAATATGACAAAAGTGATGGTATGTTTCTTTCATGGTTAGGTTATGAAAGACTGCAACTTCTATCTGATTGGGCTCTCTCTGTTACCTTCTCAACTAGCATGACTCAGTGAAGCAAGTTGCCATGCTGGAGAGGCCCATATGGCAGGGAACTTGGAGTGGCCTCAGGCAAAAGCTGGAGAGGAGCTAATGCCCTCTGTGCATAGTCTACAAGGAGCTGAATTCTGATAACAACTCCATGAATGAATTGGAAAGCAGCAACTGTAAGATGGCCATAGAGATGATTGCAGCCCCAGCCTTGTGAGAGATTCTGAAATGAAAGACTTAGGTAAGTGAGCCCTGGATTTCTGACCATAGAAACTGTGAGAACTACAGTAAGTGTGTGCTTTAAGCCATGAAGTGTTAGGGTGATTTTTTACACAGCCATAGCTAACTAATATAAAATTCTTCCCAGAAAGATAACTTCGGGGAATGAGGAAGTTCCAGAAGTAAGAGTCTGTGCAAAGTGGATGAGTAGACAACCAGGACACAGGGATAGAAAGCATTAGTCATGTCAAAAAGTCTGTAGAGGGCTCCCAATGAGTCTAAGCAGCATCCATGACAGAAAAGCATACTGGAATTGCAATGCATACTGGAATTAGGAAGAGAAAAGTCATTGGGAAGGAAGAAACTTCTCTTGACCCACTTTCTTATCTTCTTCTGTCTCCTGTATCTGCCCCAGAGGGTCTGAGATCCTGATTACCAAAGAAGAAACACAGAGGAAGGGAGTCTTGGGCAACTCTACTTTTGTGGCTCTCTGCCATGGTTGGTTTGAAGCAGGCTCCAGATGGGGAAGGGAAGATTTTGCTCTAATTCGAGTTTAGATATTGATTAATATTTTGGACTGGACAGTTTCTGTGTATGGATTAAATATTTTGTCATTTAACATGACCAGAAATGTCAGCATCATTTTTCAGGGACTCTGAAAGATTATCCTCAATGAAGTACATGTTATAAATAAAATTGTATCTTGATACATCACTAATTGTGTTTGACATACTTGTTACAAATATATTTTACATACTTAAAAATTGGTAGATTAGTTATGCTATCTATAGGAATATTCTTGACTATATCAATCCATTTCCCAATAATTTTAGGCATTAATCTACTATATTATTATTTTTGTTTTGTTTATATACCAGAAACATACCAGATGTTTCTTCTCCTTTGGTAATTGTCCGGGTTTGGCTCAGGCCAGGCAGAGGTCAGAGCCTTGTCCTGATACCCAGTGGGCATTGGGGACCCACTGGACCAGTTGGTGTGGTGGCTAGAGGCACCAAAGAAGGATCTCAGGAGACCTTCTGCAGGAAACAGGAGAGGGAAGTTTATTGGGTTACTCCCCAGGTGGGGTGCAACCAGAAAGCAGCTCCTGTCAAGTGCTCAAGTGCTAGCTCTAAGCCTGCAGCATAGAATGCTGCAGACTCACTTATGGTATAGCTCAGCCTTAAAGGCACAGCTACAAGCAGTTGGTGTTCCGCTGGGCTGGAGGTCCAGTGGTCTTGGCTCTTGCAGCTCACTTTCTCTGCCTCCCTCCTTCCCAAGGATGGGAGGGGTTGGGAGGCTCTTCGTGCATTGCTTGTAGCCTTCAGTGCTTTGGGGCCCCTGGTCTTGACTCGTCAGCTTGCTAGGTGGTCTTCCACAGGATTGGGGAGCGCTGGGTCAAGGTGATGGGGTCTGGTAGCAGGTGAAAACAAGAGGGTGAAGGTGGGGTCCAGGAGCTTGCTTATATAGTCTCCTGGGAAGGGGTGTGTACCAGGGTTAGCCAATCAGGGCACATTCCTGAAGGTACAGCAGGTAAACTCATACCTGCCAGGTAGGGGCAGTTATTTAACTGAGGTGCTAGGGGTAGCCAATCAAAATTTAGGTGGTTGAGGCTGGTCAGGCTGGTCAGGGGCCATCTTTGCTCACTCGATGGGAGGGGGGATAAAGGAGTGAATCGAATGTAGCCTGAGTGTTAGCCCCTCATGCTAATTAGAGGGACCCTATTTATGGGGTGCTTTAAAAATCCCCAACAGGTAATCAGGATCTCAGCCTCTCTGGGGCAGTTACAAAGGATGGAGGAAGATAAGAAGGTGGACCAAGAGAAATTTCTTCCTTCCCAATGACTTTTCTCTCCCTAATTCCAGTATGTATTGCAATTCCAGGTTTTTTTTAATTTTAATATCTAAAAATCAAAGTCTGGGTGAACAGTCTGAGCATAGAGAATTTTTAGGGCAATGAAACAGCTCTGTATGATATAATTCTAGAGACACATAACTATTTATTTGTCAAATCCCGCGGAACGTACAGCACCAAGAGGGAAGCCTAATGGGAACTATGGACTTGAGGTGATAATTATGTGCCAGGGTACATTCTTCAATTGCAAAAAAAGAAAAAATAAATAAGTACAGCTCTGGAGAAAGTTTTGGATTGTGGGGGAGGATGTGCATGTTTGTGGGGGATAAGAGGATACGCGGGGAAATATCTCTACCTTCTACTCAATTTTGCTGTGAACCTCAATTTTCTCTAACAAATAAAGTCCGTTTAAAAATGACAAATAAGTAAGTTAAGGTCTCTGCCTTGCTTGCTCTATATATGGTGAGTTACTAAATACATAATAACAAACTAATAATATTCTTTGGTAACAGAGAGAGAAGCACTTGCTTATTTGTATTTTAATTTGTAAATTGGCTTTTATTGTTGAGCTTTCTTGGATTCAACAATGAAAGTAAGAGGAGGGAACATACTGAGAAGAAAGTAAACAGAACCTAAGAAGTCTGGCCAAATAGAGAAAAAAGAAGAAATCTTCACATAACACTTACAGACAGCATCTTTATTAGGTGAGGCGATAAGCCAGCCAAATACATTTTGTGCTCCCTGCCCCAAGAGACTGGCCTCACTGGCCCCTCTTGCCTAGAGACCAGTACCCTCCAATTTAACGTGGATTTGGCTGGTAGGAAAAAGGTCATGGGGCCTCTTGCTGACACTCCCCCATCTGTCTTGGCATTGTCTTAGCAGTGGCCATGTTCCTCTAGGGCCTCAGCTCCTGTTGGATTTTCTCCTTCTATAGCTGCTATTCTCACAGAACTCTGGTTAATAGTATTTCCTGTCCTTTGCCTCTTCAGGTCTAGCAATGGCAATGGCTTCCTGTTATTGCTAACCTTTGGATTCCCCAAGATCCACTGAGATTCTCTTAATCCTGATCACACCTCTGTGATGAATCCCACTTCTAAGAATCTCCTTCATAATCACAGCTGACTATACTGTTTGTTTTTGTTTTTCTTTTCTTTCTTTTTTTTTTTCTTGCAGGCACCTTGACCAACATAGGCAGGAGCCAATTGCATGCCTGGAGGATTTAGAAAGTCCAGCAAAATCATGAAATCTAGCTAATAGAGTTTTTGTTTCCTGCATCTATCCACATTGTAGAATTGTATGATCTGCCTAATTTTGCATTTAGTGTCATTTAACAGCAAGCATTCATATGACCTTCTTTCAATAGTTTTGGATTAGAGGAGTTCATTTTCAAGTTTGGTTACCAGAATGGACTCTGAGTTATCCTGTCCTTGCTGGACTCCTGTTGAACAGATGCTTGCAAAGCACATTACACCAAGGCCTTGACCTTGGCCTCAGATCTCCTGAGAATCATTGGTAGTGGCCCCTTTTGTTCTATGTGCACCAAACCCTGCCACGTCAGGAGGTTTTTTATGCTTTGAAGTCTTGATTCATTAACTCTAGGCTGAGTGTAGAAAATGAATAATAAGGAAATAAAGTTGAAACCACAAAATCATCTGCTAACCAAAATTTGCTAAAATAAAGTCTCCTTAAAAAAAGTGTTAATTTAAGCCTCAAATGAATGCCAGGTGTGACAATTTGTACCCTTCATGCTGTGGAGGTTGACAGATTCAGACCTTATGGAAAAAGGAAATGGCCAATTCCAAACCTCGGTCCAAAAAGCAAGCTGTGTCTTCTGGCTCAAGACCAAATTACCCAAATTGGGATCTGTTTGCAGGATATTGTCTTATTAATTTCTATGGCATTTTGCCTAAATTACTTTAGGCATACTCAGAGAAAAGTCCTTATTTAGTTTGTGTTTCAGTTGAATTGAGTTTTAAGTTGATAGATTAATATCTATACCTAGTCTAATGTCATAGAGATATTTCTAGTTAATACCTAATCAATATAATTGAAAGAATAACTCAATTCAAAATATGAAGCTCTCCTTTCCAAAACAAGTTTTGGTCAGTCATAAATATTTGTTTTCTTCTTCAGGATTGCATTTATGGCCTCTTTGAGATGAGACGTGGCCACATGGTTTGCTTTGGCCTATGAAATGTGAGAGAAAGTGGCATATGTCACTCCAGGGTGGAAGCTGTTTGTACAAGCGTGCGCTATGCCATGCTTTCTTTCATTCTGCCATGATATCTAGTAAGGCTTCTGACAGTAGCTGCTCCATTGGTGAATCAGCATGGGTCCCTGAGTGAAGGCCAGGGGTTCAGAGTCCCTACTGTCCCAGGGTGATCAAGTTGCATCAATGTAATACAACTTTGTTGTTTTAAGCAAGTAGAATTCTGAGGTTGTCTGTTTAACATACACCTGAGCCCATACAAAATGTAATGAGTTCCCCAAAACTCCATCCTAAAACACAGAAAAGTATGTTGTTGTTGTTGTTGTTAGGTGCCGTCGAGTCGTGTCCAACTCATAGCGATCCTCATAGGGTTTTCAATGGCTGACTGTTTTGGGATTGCCTTGGGAGTGGGTTGCCATGTCCTTCTCCCATTTCTGTGGTGCTGGGAATAGAACTCAGGACCTCAGAGACTGCAGAGCAGCGCTCTACCAACTGAGCTAAATCCCAGCCCCAGAAAAGTATAGTTCCACAAAAACATTGGAAGAGGATTATTATAATTGGGAGCTACAGTTCTCTTGAAGGACTGCACAAAACAACCTAACAATAATAGATAGAACCCATAGATGTATAGATATAAACAATTTCATATGAGGACAGATACATTTCTAAAACTAAAAATGCAACGCCTCCAAATGTGCCACCCTGGTATCCTATCTCATCACATCTCAGAAGTTAAGCAGTGTCAGGCCTGTTTAGTACTTGGATGGGAGACAACCTGGGAATACTGGGTGCTGTAGGTTTGGGAGAAGGACTTGGCAGCCCATTCCTGAAACACTCAGCCATTGAAAACCTTGTGAATAATAGAGAAACACTGACATAGTGCCGGGTATTGTACAGTGTTGGGGAGTGTTTCATCTGTTGTACATAGGGTCACTATGAGTTGGACCCAACTTGATGGCACCTAACAACAGCAGCAGCAACAACAAAAGTACAACAGCTGTAACATTTCACTATAATTTAAAATACTTTACTACAATGTGCACTTATTCTGTCAGAAGTCTCACCTCCTCTATATTGTTCATGGTGCCTATCAGAATGACAGAATTTTAGAAAGTTGGTTTAGTTATGCCTGTTATGTGCCGTTTACTTGTTCTCTTAAGCTTTGAAGCACTCTGGCAAAGGGCAGGGAGAAGAAGACATGATTTGGATAGCCCACATTTCTTTAAAAAGTCAATATCTTCTTTATTTTATGGTAAATATTCCTATTGGATCCTAACATCATTCCAACTGCTCTTAAAATTGCATCCTTCTGTTTCAAAAAGTGATGGCAGCCAAATAGTTGAAGGATTCATTGAGTATTTCCATTCACACACTTATAGAGCAAGGATTGTTCGCGTGGATTTGTCTGGTCAACTTGCACATTAGGTTTGTTTTCCCCTTTCCCCTTCCCATTAAGCCACACTGGATTACATTTAAGCTGAAAAAATGTGACCCTGTAGTGTCTGAGGGCTGTGTACAGACAGTGGCAGTCACATCTCTTTGCTTTGAAGATAATGATGTGTACTTGTTTACTGATAAGCAGTTCTGGTTATTTTTTTAAAGGTTAAAACTGCTCCCACAAGCCACCGGGAGTCAATTCCAGCTTCCAGCAGCAGTGACTTGTCAGAAAGTTATTCGGCACTTCCAGATAGCCCAATGAGAGTGCTGAAGGTTTTTGGTGAAGTACTAGGTTTGATTTTCTATGGGTTTTCTATTTTAAAACTTGGTGAGGACAAAGGTTAACTTATGGAACTTCTTCAAAAGAGATGAAGAAAACTTCTATCTCTGAAATTACCCTGTAAGATATCAACCACTGTTTTTAAATATAAACCTAGCTTCTCAAATGCTCTTTTGAACAAGTCCTAATGTCTTACTGTTAACTTCATTAATTACTGAGTTTAATAAAATATTTGACATGCATTCTCTTTATATTTGATTGAGCATAAATGATTTTATCTTCTTGAAAGTCATATTTTAACAGGTCATACTTCTGTTCCAGATGTTGTTGTTGTTGTTGTTGTTGTTGTTGTTAGGTGGCATCAAGTTGGTGTCTGACTCATAGCGACCCTACATATAACAGGCAAAACAATATTGTCAGTGCTTCTTTGCTATCCACAAGGTTTTCAATGGCTGATTGTTTTGGGGGAGTGGGTTGCTAAGTCCTTCTCCCAAGCCTACAGCACCTGGTGTTCCCAGACAGCTCCCATGCAAGTATTAACCAGGCCTGACCCAGCTTAGCTTCTGAGACCTGACAGGCTTAGATGCCACAGTGGTACAGCTATAGGCATTGCAGACACTGGGAAATGTTAATATTGCTCTGGCTTAGAAAAGTGGTGTGATCATTGACAGTTGGCTCTTACACACACACACACACACACACACACACACACACACACACACTAGGGCTGTGGATGGAACCCAGTGGCCCATGCATGCTAGGAAAAGGCTTTCACATTGAAGTACATCCCCAGTGTCTCTTATTTATATTTTATTCTCTGACAGGATCATGGATTTCTGTGTATAAGGGAAGAAACTCTAAAGGTTTCAGTTTAATTATAAATACTGATTTTCCTTGGAAAGACAATGCTGATGGCCATTGATCTTGTAATGAAAATGGTAATGATGGTGAGTGCCCTGCTCAGCCTCAGCTTCTATTACCATGGTAAACAGTAACTTAGTAGCTAACTGAACTCAGGTAAAATAAGGGGACCAAGGCTTTGCACATCCAGCCACAGATCCCTTTGTTACCGTACACAGCACCTGTGTATGCTATATGTTTATGTTATATATCAACAACTAGCCAATAAAGTTTCCTTAACCTATCTAGAGAGGCCAATGGCTTTAGAACCCAGAGAAGATAAGCTTGGGAGATAAAATTTTGGGATACAAAGAAAGCAGAAAACAGACCCAAAGGTTGTATACTACCTGGGGGTGGAAAGGGTCTGCAGTCTAGAGTCAGAAGTCTGGAGTCAGAAAGGTCTGGAGAAAACTTAAAGAATGAGGGACCTGACATTTATTATTATTATAACTATTCTTCTTCTTATTTCTGTATTAGCCTAACACAGTGTTTGGTACCTGTTAGAAGCCTAACCAATTTCTTAAAAATCAGTGCTACTAGCTGAGCATTGTGGTGCACACCTGCAATCCCAAACCTAGGAGGCTGAGGCAAGAGGATCATGAGCTTGAGACCAGAGGCAGCCCGTGCAACTTAGCAAGACCCTGTCTTAAAATTTTAAAAATAGAAATAAAAAGAAGGCTGGGGTGCAATCCAATGGTAAAGCACTTGCCTAGCATGTGTGAAGCCCTGGGTTCAACCTCTTAGTACTGAAAAAATAAATCAGTGCCTCTGATTGGCTCAGGTCACTATGTGAAAGAGAAGTTTGGGAGTAAGGAATAGCATAACTTTTAGAAGGAAAAGTGATGCAAAAACTGTGTCTGAGGAATGCTTTGGGAGAGTGAGCAGATGAACAGAGAAGCACTGGACCAAAAGTGACTGGGAAGATTTGTCTCCTGACCCAAGCTGAACTCCCTACGCTCTCTGTGCCCCGGAAAGAGTAGTAAGCTGACAAAATAGAGGTCTGTGCTCTATGGGGGATGACTCCCGTGATATTAAATAAATCTCTGAACTTCTCCCCAGATGAAAACTAAAGAGCACTTCATCTGCTCTGCCTCCATCACAGGGGGTTGAGATAAGAGGGAAAAGTATGTGAAAGGGCCCCACAAATTCTAAGCTGTCCTCCATTATAAGTAATTCTATGATCAGGTGGTTATAGCAAAGACAGGGAAACTCAATATTGTCCTTCTCCATGTTGGACCATGGCAGAAATTTCAAGCCAAACTCCTAAGGTTTTTAGTCTTTTAGGACAGAAATAGCTTTCAAATAACCAAGCACCATTCCAGCAACAGGAATTAAGAATTGCTTGAGATCATTTTCAGAGTCTCAGCATAGCAGCATCGGGCATAGGTTTCTGATAATCTTTGAATCAAGAAAGATGTTGTTTGTGAATTTTGTCCCCATAAATGTCAGCAGGACTTTCCCTCACACCGGGTCAATATCTGACCAAAGGATTCTGTTTTCTCTGAATTGAAGTACCTGATGTTCTAGGACAACAAGATCTGGATGTTTTATAAACAATGAGCCTGACAGTTTGATGGATGAGTATACCATTTTGGTATCACCTGCACTACAGTGAAGACAGATGATTACCTTCGACAGAATCAGTCACTGGAAATGTGGAAATGGAGAAGCTAGATCCTCGAGGCTCCCACTGTTCAAAGATGTAGGGCCAGATCGAAACCCACTTGAGACTAGGCCCCATATCCTGGGTGATAGTCCTGACCCAGGAGACAGTTGGATAGCAGCTGCAGGGGACTCATCATGTTTTAGAAATCTGGTGTATGCTGTGTTGAATCTGAGAGAATCCCAGAAAAAGGGCATCAAGTCTAGTTGTGGCAATAGAAAAATCAACAAGCTAACCTTGGCCCTGGGATTCACTTTGACTCACGCCATAGTTTTTTTTTTATTGTTAGTTTTATGTACTATTTTATTGCTTGATTTAAAAAATTAATATATAATTCACATACCATAAACTTTGCCTATTAAAAATATACAATTAAATGGATTTTAGCATATTCACAGATATCTGTCACCATCACTTCTATATCCAGGATATCTTTATCATCCTAAAAGGGAACCATTAACTTATTAAGAGTCACTTTCTATCTCCCCTTCCCCCAGTCTCTGGCAACCCTGATGTTACTTTCCATCTCTATGGGTTGGCTTATTCTGGACTTTTCATTTAATGTCACCATACAGTATGTAGTCTTCTGTGTCTGGCCTAATTCACTTGGTGAATTTTTGAGGTTCACCCATGTTTTAGTAGGTGTTGTTGTTGTTGTTTTTAGGTGCTGTGAGTCAGTCATGTCTGACTCATAGTGACCCTCATAGGCTTTTTTATGGCTGATTGTTTCAGAATTGTTCTGGGAGTGGACTGCCATATCCTTCTCCCATTTTTTCAGTGCTGGGGATTGAACCCGGGTCCTCAGAAAGTGCAAAGCAGCATTCTATCAACTGAGCTAAATATTGTATCATCACTTTATTCCTTTTTAGAGGCAAATAATATTCCACTGTTTAGATAGACTACATTTTGTTCCATTCATCAGTTGATGGGAAATTGGGTTGTTTCTACTTTTTGGTTATTACAAGTAATGCTGCTATGAATATCCATGTATAAGTTTTTATGTGGACATATATTTACCGTTTTCTTGTGTACATACCTGGGAAAGAAATTGTTGTGTAAGTGGTAACTCTATGTTTCACTTTTGTTTTTTTTTTTTATTCAGTGCTGGGGATTAAATCCAGGGCCTCATGTATGCTAGGCAAGTGCTCTACCCTGACTAATACCCTCAGCCCCTCTGCTGGAATTTTTAATAAACCACACTTTAGATTTTTAAATAGGCTAGCTCAGTATTAGTGTATCTCCTTGTTTATGTAAAAACCCCTGAATTCTTTGAGAAGAGAGGGGTGCAAGAGAATGTTGTGGTCCAGGCGGAATGGTATGAGTGGGAATGAGTGGGAACTGGCCCTTTAGGTGTGTGAGGCTATGACAGTGGCAGAGTTGTGGGGTGGGGTTCTTTTTAGGAGGAGAGCATATCCGTGCTGTGGCTGAGGAGCAGGCATTTCTGCCACTAGCCAGTGGGAATGGAGCCAATTGTTTGACAGATGGGGTGACTAATTTCCCCATTTAAAAAAAAAAGCAGGCCAGAGAAATAAATTTCACACCTACCCAGTGCCCAGCACGTTGTAAGCTTACCCTGAAGGAAACACACATGGACTTGGCTTTCTCTTCCTAGGCCAGGGCAGCTCAAGGAGCAGGATACACATTGCAAGGGTGTTTCAACCAGGTACCAAGTAGTGTGGTATGACTGCTAGGCTTTGCAAGGAGCAGGGCATTCAGTGCAAGCTGGTGACTGTATATGGGGGTCTGGCATTGAGTCTCCCCCAGGAGACAGCGATATGAGGATAAATTGGCTCTAGATAAACATTCCTAATTCAGCTTGGGATGGAAGAAACATCTACCTTGCCCCCTTTTCCTCCCCCAGGCACTGTCTGTCACAAAAGTCATAACTGATGAACCCCAAACAATAGGCTTTATCTTGGTCACATGGTGATTCTGAGAAAAAAAGCCAAGAACTCATGGGCAATGAGTTACCTGGACAAGTCACCAAGCCTTCTAGATTCTGGCCTCAGAAAAGTGGATCTTTTTAGACCCCAGAGGCCTCTGTGATTTGATTTTTTTCTGGTATATGACTCATGTGGAATGATCTTAAACATGAATGTGGACTGAACAATCTTTCTGTTCTTTTCTGCAGCTGAATTTGTGTATATGAAGATGAAGCTGAATCAGTTTTTTTTTTCCACCCCTAATTCAATTCTGCACAGCAGGATCTGGATGAGGCAGGAAATCAGGAAGCCATGGAACCCATGGTGAATGTAAAAAATGAAAGATTTGGTTCAACTTAAAGTTAAACCAACACCAGGGTTAGAGGCAATGTTATGCAAATCAGCAGTTTCTCAGTCAGAAGGGCAGACATATTGGGCAACAGAAATAGGAGGCATTAGAGATGTTCAGGAGAGTTTTGTTCTAAGGTTTATATTTGAATATTCTAGAAATCAGTGTTCCTGTCATTATCCCAAAGAACAGAAAGAGTGACGGTTTAGTCTCCTTGTCACTACTCATTAGTATGCTAACAGTAGTACAGCAATTTAGTAGCAGATAAGAAAAAACCCCAGAGTTCTTTGGATTTCATACCATAGAGTGATTTGGAGCAAATGCACTCAATATCAGCACTCTAGGCTACCTATATATGGTCAAATCTAACACATTTGAAAATAAGTGAATCTGGCATAAGTCTTTGAAAAGGGCAGAGCCATAGGGGTGGACCTCCAGCAACTTGGAGATTCTATGCAGGGTAGTTTCCAAGTGATTAGGGTTGAGGTCCCTTTTGAATGTCTGGAAAGACATTGAAAATCAAGACAAGAGTTAATGTTTCATGAGAGGTTATGATACGTGCCAGGAAGTATTTTGAGTATTTCGCATGCATCAATTTCTCTAATCTTTAAAACAATGCTATGGGCATGATGGATGCATGTTATATACACACACACACACACATACACACACACACACGTATGTATATGTTTATGGATAGAGGGCTGGATGCGGTGGCATATACCTATAAAGTGACTCAGGAGGCTGAAGCAGGAGGCTCTCTAGTTGGAGGTCAGAGGCAGGCTGTGCAACTTAGCAAGACCCTGTCTCAAAATAAAGAATAAAAAAGAGGCTGAAGGTGCAGCTCAGTGGTAGAATGCTTGCCTAGCCTGTGTGAGGTCCTGGGTTCAACCTCCTAGTACTGAAATACAATAGGGAGAGAAGAAAAAAAAAAAGAGAGAGAGAGAAAGGGAATGATGAAGCAATTGGGAAAAGAAGAAATCTGAATAAAAAGCAAGATTTGCTTATACTAATCTAGCCATTTTTAAAGTTTGAAATTATATCAAATGAAACATTTATCAAAAATATCCATGTGAAGAAGATATTATTATTATTATTATTATTATTATTATTATTAATTATCCATCTCCTTTTAGAGATGAGGAAACTAAGGCACAGAGACATCAAGTATTTTGCTTTGGGCCCCTTGGTACCAGGTGGTGGAGCCACATTACAGATTGTTGTTCAGTAAGATTGACAGGAAGAGGGAGATGGACACATAGAAATACTATTAGTCATTCAAGGGGTTATTTCAGTCTTTTTTGCCTGCTCCATGCTACAGACTGAATATTTGTGTCTTCTTAAAATTCCTATGTTGACATCCTTGTCCTCAAATGTGATGATAGGAGGAGTTGGGGCTTCTGAAAGGTGATTAGGTCATGAGGCACAGCACCCATAAATCGGATTAATACCTTTATTTTAAAAAATAGCACTAGAGAGACCCTTTGCCCTTTCTACCATGTGAAGATGCACAAGGTGGCCAACTGTGACCCAGGATGCCAGCCCTCATCAGACAGTGAAAGCACAGGTGATTTGGTCTTAGACTTCCCATTCTCCAGAACTGAAACAAAATACATTTCTGTTGCTTATCAGCCACTCAGTTTATGATATTTTGCTATAGACACCCTGTTAGGCTAAGGCACTCCAGAAGCACAATTCTGACCTTGCTACCAAGCTCAGCATTGGGAAAATGCAGTGGAAGTGCATGCTGGCTGTGGGGAGTGGAGACTGAGAGTTGGAGGGACCTAAGAATTTGTCTAGTTCAGTGGTCCTCAACGTATGGGCCATGGGCTGCTGCTGGTCCCCTATGTTTTCACCAGTGTGTGAAATAAATATAGAAAGTGAGGATAAACATTTGGAAACTTTTATGGCAATTTGACGTTTCCACAACATCTAAGCGTTATTATTTGTTTTTCTGGTAATTTTCTTTTGAGGGTACCGAGGATGTTGAACCCACGGCCTCATGTGTGCTTTTCAAACACTCTATTACTGAGTTGTACTCTTAGCCCATTGTTTTACTTTTCTCTTTGAGACTAGCTAGGTTGAGTCATGCTAAATTGCACAGGCTGTCTCTGGCCTTGAATTTGTAATCCTCCTGCCTTCTCAGCCTCCCGAGTTGCTAAGATTACAGGCTGTGCCACCATGCGTGGCTGGTAATTCATTTTTATTGTACTTCATGAAAGATGAGTCTACACTGAATTGGGGAGAGAGAAGAAAGGAAAAAATATGTTTATCACAGATGGTTTGAGAAGCACTGGTCTAAATATAAACTCTCTCTGGTGATGAGAAAACAAAGTCCCAGAAAAGTGAAGTACTCTTTCAAGCTCTCCTAATTGTCAGCTCTGGGGGGCGGGGGGCGGGAAGAGAAGGAACTAGAGCTAGGTCTTCAGGTTCCAGCACTGGTACCGTGCACATCTGTAAGGGGTACCATTCACTTTGTGTCTTTACACATCCTAGGAAGCTGTAAGAACAGCCAGGGCCCCTCTCCTCTGTAGCTTTGAGCTGCCCCCAGGTACCACATTGGAGTCAGAGCCCTGGCTGAAGATTGTGCATAGGAGTCTTCACTGAATTCAAGCTCTGGGCTTAGAGAGAGACGAGACTTCTCTGGAAACATTGCTGCAAACATCTCACCATTCCCTGCCTCCATTGCTCACTTGCGTGTTATTACTTGGAAAAGATTGATCACTGGTGAGAATAAATTGGAATCCAGGTTATTAGGAATGTTTCCCAAGGATATGGCACCTTTTTAATCCCACAGAAGTTCATAAATTGTCCAGCTGTGCCAGAGGCACATGTTTGTAGGGTGTGGAAGCCAACTGGCATTCTAAGTGGAACAAATGGAAAATTCTGGCTGTGGAAGCCAAAGGGAATTCTTCACCTTAATTAAGAAAGAACTGCAATATTGAAAGTCTGGATAGAGAAGGCAAGACCTGGCTTTTGACTTCATTAAAACAGACCCTGTTTAATTAGAACTTAGTTAACAGAAACTGGAAAAGAGTGAGGCTAAAGCCTATTGAATTTGATCCAGTTTAAGAATTAAAGCCTTATGTTTCAACTCTGGTCCTTGATAGTAGTTTTATACCCTCTTTGCTTTACAGGGAACAAACTTGATCTGCTTCCTAAAGGAACTTGAAGAAGCTATCTGCTTCTCTAGAGAAGTGGGCTCAGGAGTTTTTGAAATAATGCATTTAATAAGCAATTTTTACTTAAAATTCTCTAATTCAGTAAATATGGTGCTTCATATCAACCAAGAGCTTGTTAAGGATAATTCTTGTTATCTGGCTATTTGCAAAAGCCAAATCAGTAAACTGTGCAGGATAAGATATTTCTGATATTTCTCAGGTCGAATAACCTCATATTAATGGAAAGTAAATACAGCCAGAAAAAAGGGAATTTTTAGAAGTCCAAATAAATTAATTAATATGATTTGTCTTCCCCAACAGTCCCTCAGATTCTCCTTTTCTGTAATCATGTCTCAAGTGTTTTGGTGATAACCCTGTATGCTCCACATATCAGTAAGGTGCAAGCATTTCTCTCGTGTTCTTGTTTGTTATTTCTATTAGAAACACAAAAACCACATCAGCTAGCTGGAAATCTTAGAAGAATTTAGGAAGAGAAGATCAATTGTTTGACAATAAACATAGTAAATCTCATGTGATTAAGTAAATGTTTATACACAAAAAAGAATATACACTTTGACAGTTTAACTCTAAAGTTAGGACAAAAATGATCAAGCAGGTGACCTATAAGTGGGGAGAGTCATTGTTTCAACACAAAACTTGAAAAGTCTTAAATAACAAGGCAGAGATTAAGGGATATGTGAGCGCTAGTCCTCAGGTTGTTTTGTTCTTGGCTTAAGAAAATGGATCTGTTAGCCTCTTCAACAAATGATGCTGGGAAAATTGGATATCCATTTGCAGAAGACTGGAAATAGGTCTGTATCTCTCAATCTGTACGAGAGTCAACTTGAAATGGATGACAGACCTCAACATAAAACCAGAAACCTTAAAACTACTAGCAGAAAAGATAGGGAACACACTCCAATCCATAGGCATAGGCAAATGTTTCCTTACCAGGACTCTAATTGCCCAGGAAACGGCACCAAGAATTAACAAATGGGATTGCATGAAACTAAAATGCTTCTGTACAGCAAAGGAAACAATCAACAGAGCAAAGGGAAAGCCCACAGAATGGGAGAAAATCTTTGCATCCTACACATCTGACAGAGGACTAATTTCTAGAATATACAAAGAACTTAAGAAATCAAACACCAAGACAACAAGTAAAAAGGAAGTGGGCAATGGAACTGAATAGACAGTTCTCAAATGAAGAAGTATGAATGGCCAATAAACACATGAAAAAATGCTCAATATTCCAAGCCATTAGGGAAATACAAACCAAAGCAACACTGAGATTCCATCTCACTCCAGTAAGAATGGCCAAGAGTAACAAAATAAACAATAACAGATGCTGGTGATGATGTGGAGAAAAAGGAACACTTTTACCTTGCTGGTGGGACTGTAAATTAGTTCAGCCACTTTAGAAATGAATATGGAGGTACCTTAGAAAACCAAGAATAGAACTGTCATATGACCCAGCTATACCACTCCTGGGAATATATCCAAAGGAAGATAAATCATCATAACACAGGGACATCTGAATGTCCATATTTAACGCAGCACTCTTCACAATCATAAGCACATGGAATCAACCAAAATGTCCATCAACAGAAGAATGGATTGAAAAGTTATGGTATATTTACACAATGGAATATTACTCAGCAATAAAGAAGAATGAAATTATGTCATTCACAGCAAAATGAATGAAACTGGAGAATATCATCTTATGTGAACTAACTCACTACCCAAAAGAAAAATACCATATGTTCACACCTATATGTGGGAACTAAATCCACCTTAAAAGAAGAAAAAAACCCTAATATTTATAGATGTACAAAAATGAACAATCATATATATCTAAGAAGGGAAAATATAAGCAGGGTAGAAAGAAGGAAGAGGGGATCAGTGGGAGGGAGTGGAGGTTGAGGAAGGGAGGAAGGGGAGAGGAAATAATGTAGAGGGGTATATAACACATGTTTGAATACATGCCTGCAGCCATACCATTGTGGCATCCAATCCTGTCAGATCTTGGAAGCTAAGCAGGATTGGGCCTGGTCAGTACTTGGATGAGAGACTGCCTGGGAACACCAGGTGCTGTAGGCTTGTGAGAAGGACCCGGCAACCCACTCTCAAAAAACAATCAGCTATTGAAAGCCCTATGAATAGCAAGAAGCACTAACAATACTGTTTCACCTATTGTATGTAGGATTGCTATGAGTCGGACACAGACTTGATGGCACCTAACAACAATATATGAATACATGGGAAAAAATAGGGGAAAGGAAAAAATCAAGGAGAATATAACCCATGATTGCATACTATTTTCATCACATATTTATTAAAATTCCTACTTCTTTTTTTCCTCTTTATCTTCCTTAGTTTATATGGTTCTATAAACTATATAAGTTGATAAATGTGTAAACAACAGTGATTTAACAGTTGCATAATGGATATAGCAAAGGACTTATTACTCTGTACTCCACTACCATTTATTAATAAAAAAGAAAAGAAAATGGATCTGGGATAATCTAGTTTTTATAAACTCCTGCAAATGAAGTGGCTCCAGTTAGGTAGTAGTCATTGAAAGTGACTTCCCCTTCTCTGTAGCTTTGATTTACAGTGTGAATTTGGGAAATGGAAGCTAAGTTGCTCTTTCTGGTGTTTGCTGGCTAGAGACACCACTAGCCAGACCCATGTGTGTGTCAGGGAAGTCAGTTCTCTCCTGGTAAAACCCTCTCTGTCTCAGGATCATGTGAGATTCACCACACAACACTCAGAAAACATGAGATCATCTTTACATAATGAGGGAGCCAGAGCTGGGACCTAATTTCATATTTTTTTCCCACAGACTTTGCTTTCCACTCTTGTCAGTCATATCTGAAAGGCTGACAGTTACCCGGGGCTGGGGCCAGCATGAGGGAGAATGTGTCATTGCTGGCTGTGTTGGCCATAGCAACATGTCTGCCTTGGAACAGATCCAACGTGGATGAACAAACAGAAGAATGTTTAAGAAAGCTCAAGACTGAAACAGACCAAAGGTGAGTGCTGTGGCCATCCATCAGAAACTTTCAATGACCAATAACAGGATATTCACACAGCCATTTTACTTTTCAACAAATTATCAAGTTGGCCAAGCAAATAATTAATGATGGCTTATCACTAGTTGGCAACTTCTCAAAAAGTCTACAGTTGAGAAGGATCCTTATTTCTCATAACCCCAGCCAGGACTGAATTACAATGTCAATCATCAAATGTATCCAGCAGCAGAATGTGAGATGTTAGCGGCTGCTGAGGCATCTAATGTGAATAAGACATTTATTTTTTATTTTTTATTTTTCCAAAGGAGCTCAGAGTCCATGGGAGAGAAGGGCACAATCCCATTTTTCTAATGCAGTCAGGTGAGAGCAATGATAAATGTATGAAGAATGTGATAGTAACAAAGATGGAACATCAATTG
The DNA here is from genome assembly GCA_007922755.1 of Pedetes capensis. Taxonomy (NCBI): domain Eukaryota; kingdom Metazoa; phylum Chordata; class Mammalia; order Rodentia; family Pedetidae; genus Pedetes; species Pedetes capensis. The sequence goes on along the minus strand of VMDO01006135.1, from coordinate 23,913 downwards.
GCGCTGCTTGGGAATGTTCAAGAAAGTATCAGAAGGCGAGAGTATTTAGCTTCCTGGAAGAATAAGTAGTGTTTACCATCATCAAGTGTAAAGGCATGAAGTCAAGAATATGTTTGGCCTTTTCAGTGTATGAGTGTAGGGTAGTTTTATTGTCATAATTTCTATGTTTCAGAGGTCTAGACTCCCAATAAATCCCATTTTCAAGAGTGCTATCTCACTTTGGACTCAAAAGTCTAATTTGAAGTGCAAATCTTAGCAATTGCCACCTTACCCCAACTCTCTCCAACTGCCCTTGCAAACAATGAAAAGCATTGATCTCATCAGTGGAGTTATTGCTGAGGAGCTGGAGAGCTTCGCAGAGCAGCTGCCCAGGCTGGTGCATCCAACCTTGAGTAGGAGCAGAGAGAAACAGCTGGTCCAGGGTGGCCTCATGCGCAGAGAAAGACAGAGTGCCCTGGAGTTCCAGCTCAGCCAGGTTTGGGGGCAACATAAATAGGTGGGGATTTGCTCACTGGAGGCTGAAGCAGGATGCATGGTCATCAGCTTCAGGGGCTAGCACAGAAGACCAGGGAGACTTCACTCCAGTAAATACTAGGAGATTCCCTTCATGGACGGAAGATTCATTTTTTTATAAAGTGAGCTTGTTTGATTAGATCAGCCATTGGCAAACTGTTCTGAGAGCCCCAGGGTTCCATGAAGGTACCTGAGTGGCTGGAGATGAGAAAGGGTAAGACAAAATTGGGGAGGTTAAACCTCTCCACCCTCTCTTCAACAAGAGTATTGGGATCTTGCATTTCCCTCATACTGGCAATCCATACAAGATAGAATTTGAAAACAGTATATTTTACAGTTAAATAAAAAGGAAAATCTTGGAACAAAGAATCAAGTCCTGGTTCTCTGTGATTCTAAGCCTTCTTTACTTCCCCTGCTATCCCATTGTTGTTGTTAGGTGCTGTGGAGTTGTGTCTGACTCATAGTGACCCTTATAGGGTTTTCAATGGCTGATTGTTTCGGGATTGCCTCAGGAGTGGATTGCCACATCCTTCTCCAATTTTTGTGGGGCTGGGAATTGAACCTGGGACCTCAGAAACTGCAGAGCAGTGCTCTACCAACTGACCTAAATCCCAGCTCCTGTTACCCCATAGTTCCTGATTTATGACTCTCTACCATGCAATTTTACCTTGTGTATTAGCCTATTTTGCATTGTTGTGTTATTAGGTGCCGTCGAATCCATATCCGACTCATAGCCACCCTCAAGGGTTTTCAATGGCTGACTGTTTTGGGATTGCCTTGGGAATGGATTGCCAGGCCCTTCTCCCATTTTTGTGGTGCTGGGAATTGAACTCGGAACCTCAGAGACTGCAGAGTGGTACTCTACCAACTGAGCTAAATCTTAGCCCCTGCTATCCCATAGTTCGTGATTTATGACTCTCTACCATGCAATTTTACCTCGTGCATTAGCCTATTTTGCATTACTCTACCAAAAACCCTTTCACAAGCTAACAGTATAAAGAAAAGAAGTTTATTTATCTCATGGTTTTAGAGGCTGAAAGTCCAAACAACATGGCACAACAAGAGACCTATGGTGGACAGCAGAGCATATGCAGGAGGAAGGAATCCCACTTCTATATAGGAGGCCAAGGAGAGACTCGGCTGTTAGACTCAGGCTTTTCTCATAACTCATTCTTGCGGGATCTCACTCCTTGAGATTAGTGTTTCCTCCAGAGGGCAGTGCCCCCATTGACCTAAGGAACTCCTACTAGGCTCCACCTCTTAAAGGTTCCACCACCCTGGAGACTAAGTTCTCAACTCAAGAACCTCTGAGGAGACAACATCCAAACCACAACATGTTTTTAAAATTAAAAAAAAAAATAGTATTTTAGTTGTACATATTTATGCGATACAGAGTGATAATTCAGTTGATATATATAGTGTGCAATTATCAAATCAGTATTGTTGACATCTCCATCTTAAAAAAAATTTCTGATTAACATGTAATGATAAGTGAGGTATAGTATGGTTTTTTTAAAAAATGCACGTAGTATAGTGAGATTCACTATGGGATTTTCATAGAATCACATCCTGTATTCTGCACTTGTTCTCTCCTACTTTACCCCTGTATGTTGTTCCCCTTCCCCACTTTCCTGTCTATCTTCCCCTACAACAAGTCTTGCCCCTCCATATGATGGAACTCTTTGTTTTTTCCAAATTTAGATATATATTATTTGTGTGTGTGTGTGTGTGTGTGTGTGTGTGTGTGTGTGTGTTTCTTTAATGTAGATCTAGCTCTTGCATATGAGTGAGAACATGTAGTATTTCTCTTTTTGAGTCTGGGTTCTTTCACCTAAAATGATGATCTCCAGTTCCATCTGTTTTGCTGCAAATGCCATAATTTCATTCTTATTTACTGCTGAATAATATTCCATTCTGTATATGTGCCACATTGTTTTTTCTTTATTTATAAATGTTAGTGGGGTATGGAGTAATAAGACTTTTGCTGTTTCTATTATACGGCTTATTGCATCATTTTTGGTTCCATTTTCATCAACTTACTTTTTTGTGTGGGGGGGTACTGGGGTTGAACCCAGAGCCTCACGCTTGCATGCTCTGCAAGTGCTGGACCACTGAGCTGCACCCTCAGCCCATTTTTTTACTTTTTGAGACAGGGTCTTGATAAGTTACGCAGACTGCCTCTGGTCTCAAACTTGAGATCCTCCTGCCTCCACCTCCTGAGCTGCTGGGATTATAGGTGTGCACCACCACACCGGCTTCAATTTATATATTTTATAGAACCATTTGATTAATATGTAAAAAAATCATATTCATTCATGGATTATATCCTCATTGATTTTTCTTTCCTTTCCTCTATTTTTTCCACGTATATATATAGCCTAATCATATATTTTGAGATTTTCTTCTCTCCCTTCTTCTCTTTTGCCCTCTATTTCTCCTCCCCTTCCCACACCTCACTCCCAGTTGCTGATCTCCTCCCCATTTTTTTCTACTCTGCTTGTATTTTTCCTCTTAGATAAGTATTATTGCTCATTTTTATATATCTACATATGTATAGATTTTTTTTCTTCCTTTAAATTAGATTTAGCTTCCACATATGAGTGAGAACATATGGTATTTCTCTTTTTGGAACTGAGTTAATTTGCTTAAGATGATGTTCTCCAGTGCCAGCCATTTTGCTGTGAATGATGTAATTTCATTCTTCTTTTATTGTTGAGTAATATTCCATTATGTAAATATACCACAATTTTTCAATCAACTCTTCTGTCGATGGGCATTTTGGTTGATTCCATACCTTTGTGATTGTGAAGAGTGCTGCATTAAACATGGAAGTTCAGGTGTCCCTGTGTTAAGATGATTTATCTTCCTTTGGGTATATTCACAAGAGTGGTATAGCTGGGTCATATGGCAGTTCAATTCCTAGTTTTCTAAGTATGTTGTTGTTGTTGTTAGGTGCCGTCGAGTCGGTATCCGACTCATAGCGACCCTCTGTACAATGGGAAACACTATTGTCAGTGCTTCTCTGCTGTTCATTGGGTTTTCAATGGCAGATTGATTTTTGGGAGGGGGTTGCCAGGTCCTTCTCCCAAGCCTACAGCTTCTGATATTCCCAGGTGGTCTCCCATCCAGGTACTAACCAGGCCCAACCCTGCTTAGCTTCTGAGAGCTAACGGGATCAGATGCCACAGGGATATGGCTGCAGGCTTCTAAGTATGTACCACATTTTTAATCCAACTATCTGATAATGGACATCTGGGCTGATTCCATATCCTTGCAATTGTGAAGAGTGCTGCAATAAGCATGGAAATTCAAGTGTCTCTGTGGTATGATGACTTACCTTCTTTGACAATATCCCTAGAAGTTGTATAGCTGGACCATATGGTAGTTCTATTTTTAGTTTTCTGGGGAATCTCCTTACTGATCTCCATAAAGGTTGTACTAATTTACAATCCCATCAGAAGTGTAAAAGTGTTCCTTCACTACCCCACCCCCCATCCTCATTAGCATTTGTTGTTGTTTGTTGTGTTGATTTTAGCCATTCTAACTGAGATGAGATGGAATCTCAGTGTAGTTTTGATTTGCATTCCCCTAATGGCTAAGGATGTTGAACACTTTTTTCATATGTTTATTGGCCATTTATATTTCTTCTTTTGAGAACTCTTTATTCATTTACATTGCCTACTTATTTATTGAATTATTTGTTACTTTGGTGTTTAATTTCTTGAGTTCTTTATGTATCCTAGATATTAATTCTTGGTTAAATGTATAGGAAGAAATGATTTTCTCCCATTCTATGAGAGCTTTCTTTATTCTGTTAATTATGTCCTTTGCCAAACCACAGCATCTTTATATTACTCTTTGTCTCAAGATATGTACTTATTTTTTCTCTTATGATTTATTATTTTTTGCTCTGTGAAGGCAAGTATGTGGCTGTTAAACTTTCCCAGACATACTGGCATACTTCCTGTTCCTCAGATCCACCAAGCTCCTACCTCAGGGCTTTTGCCTTAGCAATTTTCTCCACCAAGAATACATTCTTCCAGATACCTATTCTTACTGTTTTTTCCTTTAGGCCCTTTGTCAAGTGTGACCTTATTTGATTACCTTTCTTGAACACCTTATATATAATAGAACTCACATTCTTCTTACACATGCATGCATGCACACACACACACACATACACACTGCAGAGCGCCTTACTCTGTTTTAATTTTTCCATAGCATTTACCACCATTTGCCATATTTTATGTTTCATTATTTTATTCACAAGAGTGAATATTCCACAAGAATGTAAATTCCAGAGGGCAGGCACTTTTCCATTTTGGCTGCTGATCTATCCTGGGCCCTTGGAACAGAGCATGGCATGGAATTATTACTGGAAACATTGGAGACTTGGTGTCTGTCCGGCCAAGACCTCCCGTTATGTAAAGGTAAGATCTTACCTGCAGCAACTCATAGTTTAGCCAAGTTTTCTTTTTGTCTGTAACATCCAAACCAGTGTATTTACAGAAGTTGCATCCCCTAGTATGGACAGTAACTGGACAGAGTGGTACAGAGAGAGCATGGAATTTAGAGGTAAAGGAATAGAGTTTGGTGTTAACTACAGCATGTACCTGTGGCTTACTTCTAGGCAACTTATTGTCTCTGAGCTTTAGTTTATCTCTCTGTAAATTTTTTATATTGAGGTAATGATTGACTTATCACATGAGGTTGCTATGAGAATTATATAAAACATGTGTGAAAAGCAGAATGTAATCTTTGAGGACCAATGTTAGATGTGGCTTCTGGAGAATGAGATGTGGCTTCTGGAGAATGAGGCAGTAGAAGACTCAGACTTAAAGTTGCCCTCTAGCCTGTACTGCAACTTCTGGCGCCAACCTAACTTCTTGGACAATGGAGATAAGGCTAGTCCTTTCTGTTTGAATGTAGGGAAGTGAATCAGTTTATCTAAGTGAAATACCCTTCAGCTTTTTATCCATTCTTTTATGATTTTAATAAAATTAGAAAAAAAATACTGAGCAGAGATAATTACTGAAGCTACAAGGTTCTTAAATTAATAGGCTCTCTAAACAGTCCCCTCCAGCCCTGTAGACTCATCTGTTATTATTTGAAGGCCCCATTGATTTATTTTGGAATGTATGCTAACTTGTTTCCACACATTTATACCATGTGCCTCAGTCCCTGAGATTCAGAAAAAAAAAAAAAATCCATGTATCCATGGAATGTATTTGGCACTTAGCTTGAATTGCTTTCTCCAAGAAACTATTTGATATTTATTACTGTTGATATAAAATACTTGAACACTTGGGAGGCCGTGTGTTAGGAGGTAAAGAACACTAAAGAAAGAGGTAAGAATTTGATTTCTTGTCCTGGTTCTATTGACACTTAGTTAAGGGACCTTGGGCAAGTTGCCATTTCTCTGGACTTCAGTTTCTCTCTCTCTCTCTCTCTCTCTCTCTCTCTCTCTCTTGCTCTGTGTGTGTGTGTGTGTGTGTGTGTGTGTGTGTGTACATACATATTACATATCTATTATATAGGTAATAGGGAGAAAAAAATCACTGATGTAGAGTGCCAGCTACAGGCTCTCAGGGAGAAAACTCCTTTTGCATCAGAATGTACCTTATATGGGTATGTTTGGTTATAAAAATGGGACCCACTAGGCATAGTTTGACTGGGTTAGGAGTAAAACAGAAAAAATATGTTCCTCTACATTATAGAAGAAAAAGGTGCTGGTGAGCAGCCCAGGAAGAGAGAGGAGCTGGAAAGGGGGCTGTGCTCAGGATGAGGAGGCGGGGGAGGCATGGCCCAGCACAAAAGCCAGAGCCTGGACTCGAATGAGGAAATGAGGGCTCTAAGTGAGCTCTAAGTGAGGGAAAGACCAACAGATTCTTAGAACAGAGACAGCTGAGCAGATCTGCTGGACATCCAGACACCTTGGTTCCCTGGCTTTCATCATGATCTACTTGCAGTCCCCCTGTTCTAGGCTCCAGCTCTCTGCTAGATCCCCTCTTTCCTCAGTGTTCCTGACGCCAAGTCCCTGTCCCTCTGGTTACAATACATGTTTAAGGACACCTCTCTCAGGGGGAGTAGAGGACAACATTGGGGCTCCCATTCAGATCCCCTAAGTGCACCCTCCCTTGCTCTGGTTTTCTGCATTTGCTTCTGGATCACAACATCTGAGAAGTGTTTTAGGATACCAGAGCCTGTGCAGAGTCCTCCTCAGCCTGGAGTGGCTGGGAATTTAGTCTCCTTGTCCTTGTCATGACCCTTGGTCCAAGCCCTACAAGTAGGAGAGTGAAGAAGCCCAGCTCTTTTGCTTCCCTTGCCTCAGGCACAGCTTAGAGGTGAGACCTACACTCAAGAGTATCCTGCAGGATCAGACAGAGGCTACCCACTGTGGCACCTAACCTGAGACCACACCCTTGCTTGGCTTCCTCACCTTCCTGATGGATCCCACCCACTCTTATGCCAGTCTTCTTTAGAAGCACTTTGTAAGCAAATCACTTTCTCACAAACTCTCATCTCGAGAAGCCCAGGCTAAAAACATCCTCTATCTCCTAAAGCTTTGAACCCTTTCTAGATCATAGGTACTGTTAAGAATCTGATGACAGTTCTGGGAAGTTTTCCTTAAATACCAGGGGTGCCAAAAAATGTGCACACATTTTAAGAGATGTTATCTATGAATTACTTTTCAGAATTGAGTTGAATTTCAGGTAGCAATGTGCAGTATGATGTTCGTGTAAAAGTTGGCATTAATCAAATGAATGCCAAGGCCACCATGCAAGAGGAAGGACAAAGACAATGATGGAAGCACAGTTGTCATTTGAGGAGCACAAAACCATTTTGAAGTGATATTTGAAATTCTAATGTACATGGACAATGAGGGTGTGTGTATGCAACAGAAGCTCTAACCGGCCTAATATTCACAAGCATCTGTGATAAGTTTGAGACACACGGCACTGCGTGTGATGTGCAGAAGGGAGAATCCAGGAGACCTCACACAGTAACAGTCCTGTTACTTCTGCTATGGTGTTGATACAGTTTACCTGCTCACCACAGAAGTCTACTGAGCAATGTGCACGTGAGACAGGAGTCAGCAGAACAAGCATATGATGCATTCTTAACACAGCAAAATGGAAAGTTTTTGTCCTAAGATGTGTATAAATTTTTGGCACCCTGTCCTACATGATATATATGCATGTCATTGGTTTGCATTTGCACCATAATATTGGAAGTGTAAGAAAAGTCTTATGCTTCAATTTTTCAAGTCTTATCTGATTCAGATTTCTACCCACCAACTGGTTGAGAAATCCAAGGAAGGTATCTCTTGTTCTTCCTTGCTGGTCTCTTCAAATCATGGAGAAAACCTGGCCCAAAACTTTGTTGCTGTTAGGAAGGGCTTTGAGAACTCAGTCCACCATTCTTGAGTGTTCAGTCATCTTGTAGAGGTACAGTTGAAGAGGTGTGATTTTGCTCAGGGAGCTGTGCTAAGAACCCACAATGCAGTGTTGGTGCTCAGACCTGTAGGTCTTCTGCAGGAAGCTCACACCCAAGCCCTTGCATGTGTGGCCCTAGTATATCCAAGCTGTTTGCCAAGCGCTGCTCCCAGAACTTCCATTGACAGCACGTGTCCCCTCACTTCCTGTCTTTAGGAACTTCCTCTTTGTATCTTCACATGCTATCCTGTCCCCACCAACCAGCTGTATTTCCCTTGCCACTCCTCTTCTAGGGAATTTTCCTTCTCTATCATGTTCCCTGAGCATAAAACATGGACAGAGGTATTTTGCAGGGCAGAACTAGGTCCAAAGAACACTGAAAAGGGAAGCCTGCCCATCACTTTAGAAGGAGAAAGGAAGAAATTGCCTTTTTATTCATCTAATGACAAAAAAAATTCACTAATGACAACATTAATATCTGAATAATATATTCCCTTCCTGGGTGATAATGCAGACAACCTCAAGAAGTGCACAGTTCTCAGGAATTCTGGATATAAACACCTGATCTAAAGGGAAGGAAGTATGAAAATAAGCTATCCCCCATTCTTCTTCTACCAGCCAGTGACAAAGACACTTGACTGTAGAATGAAAATGCATCTCCTTGAGTGAGAACAGAGGTCTTATGCTTCATCTGATACCAAAGCAGCTTTAGTCAAAGGATAAAGTGGGGGCAAGAATACAAGGAAATAGACCCTTAGGTTTTACCAAAGTTCATAACTAATAAGCAAGAACATGGTGCCCCTTTCTTCACATTGTTGGCATCGTACTGCTATTAGGAAAAAATTCATTGAATCTGTCAAAACCAATGCCATTCAGAGGCTTGGCTCTTGAGCTGGTGAGAGGGCTTGGGTAAAAATATTTTGCCCAGATGATGCCAATGGTAAACATTCCCAGTGGTCACATGATGATCCTCACCTCTTATGGATATGAAACATTGTATTACTCATTTTTATATAGCTAATAAAGAGCATAGTGCTTAGCATTTATGTTATTTAAAAATAAATGTTGAATGGATCTAATTAATATCATATAAATTCTGTTTATGGGTTAGCATAAAGGATTATATTAATAAACTTTATAAATATCTCTCTTTGGTATAAGGGGGTACTTTTATATTTGTAATTGATGCATGCTTCACTATCTTGAATATAGTAAAGGTCCCATCTCTTTAACTATTCAAATTAAAATGACTGTGAATCTCTATCTCATTATTGCATTAACATTTTTCATTACTAGATTCCCGTCTCATGAACAAGAATCCCAAGAATTTCCTTAATCCAACCACAAGATGATTGCTCCTATCTTGTGCTTCCATTGGAGTAGAGGCCCAGAAATGTCTCTTTAAGGTCGGAGGATTCAGCTTGGAGGCCCAGATATTCAAGAAAGAACCACTGTGCAGCAGTTGCTGCCACCACGGCTGGTGGTCTGTTCTTTCTGCTAAAGCTGGGTCATGTGGAGGAATGCTTCCAACCAGCTTCTGGCACAGTGTTAATCCCATCTTCCATCTTTGTTGTTAGGTGCTGTCAAGTCAGGACCAACTCATAGTGACCCTATGTACAACAGAACAAAACACTCCCTGATTCTGTGCCAGTCATAAAATCTTTTTTAGGTTTAAACCCATTGTTGCAGACACTGTGTCAATCCATCTAGTTGAGGGTCTTCCTCTTTTGCGTTGACCTGCCACTCTCCCAAACATGATGTCCTTCTCCAGGGATTGATCCTCCCTGACTAATGTCCAAAATACATAAGATTCTTGCTTCCAAGGAGCACTCTGGTTGCACTTCTAGGACAGATCTGTTGGTTCTTTTGGCAGTCCATGGTATATTTAATATTCATCTCCAGCACCATAATTCAAAAGCATCAATTTTTTTCCTATCTGCCATCTTTAGAGATTCTTTTATTTCTGAGTCCTTGCCAGGATAAGAACTCAAAGGCTCCCTCTTGGGACTGGAGGATGTCATAACCACTGCTAAAAATAATCCCATGTCAAAATTGCCCACATGTTCGCTGTGTTGCAGCTATTTACATTTACCCACGTCTCAATCTTTTGGGATGCACTCCCCAAAACAGGATAATTTATAAACAACCAAAGTTTATTTCTCACAGTTCTGGAGGTTGAGAAGGACAAGATTAAGGTGACAGCAGGTTCAGTATCTGGCAAAAGCCTATTCCTCATAAACAATAACTTCTGTCACATGATAAAAGGGACAGAAAAAACTCTCTTAGGCCTCTTTAACAAGGGAACTAATCTCATTCATGACTGCCTCACCATCATGAACAAGTCAATTCCCAAAGGCCCTACCTCTTAATACTATCCCATTGAGGATTTGATTTGTACACATGATTTTTGGAGGTCCACAACACGTAGAACATAGCAACCCATGTGCCCATTTCTCTGAGCTCAGACAAGTACCAGAGATGCTGGTCAGAAGTAGTGCAGCTGTGCAGGGACCTATCAGGGCCCTCACACTGCTCAACTCCATGGAATGCAATGGAAAGAGAATCTATGCTGACTCACATCTCTCTGGAATTTTCTATGTCTGTCTTCACCCATCTAATTTTCTTCACCTATCTTCAGTGTTAATACCATCACCAAACTGCCCATCTTATACAACAAATAATGCTAACATGACACTTTATTCTATGATGTTTTATATTTAGATAGTGCTTACATATCTGCTATCTTATTTGATGATTTCTTCCTCATTCACTAGCCTTGCAATGTACAAGGACTAATTTTTGTAATTAGCCTATGTTATAATGAGGAAAGTGAGAGTAGGCTGGGGCAACTAACTTGTCTAGGTCTTCTAAGTGGTGCACTTGGATTTTGAACCCTAGTCTGTGTGACCACTGCATCTGTTCAAGGGATTTTAAAAAGTTTTTCTATCAGAACACTCTTAAAGGTGAAATTTGAAGTACATATTGAATAGATAAATATGGGACTATTATCATTGGAGGAGTGGGGGATCCTTGCCTAGCTCCCCAGAAGCCCCGCTAGAGATGTTTGGGGACTTTTAGAACTTGATTTGGAAACCTGTGGGGAATTTAGCCTCTAAAAGCCATTCCAGATCAGTCAAAAAGTCTATTATTCTTCACTAATCTCATGTGTACAAGTGATTTTTTATTTGATTATCTCAGTTTTACAGAGAAGAAAACTGATTTGGAGGTGTTAAAACGCCTTTGTTTACTTTCCCTCTTCATCTGCCTGGTTGGCATTTAACAAAAAGCCTTGGCATTCCAGGGGGAAAGAAAGATACTTCTACTCTTATTTGAGTGTACATGTTTATGATTCCTTCCATGATGTGAACATAGTCCCTGCCAGGCAGGCGAACCAAGGCTGCATATGTTCTTTGTTGCCATTCTGATGTTTGTGAGGCTGAGATCTTACTGGAAATCACTCTCCAAGTGGAGTCAGTGCCTGCTACAAAAGGCTTTTATTCATTTGTCACCAGAAAGGAGTAATTCTATAATATTATAGTAGAAGCACTTATGAAATATAAAATGATTGTAGTGATTGCTGCAAAGAGACATCTTGCTGCTCTTGACACCAAAGTTACAATTATGGAGGATTTTTAAGACTTTGATAAGAAGAATATTGCTTGAACTAAAGTCTCTTTTGTACAGTCTGATTCCAATTTTGAGAAAATAGAAATTTGTTTGCCAAATATGCTGTTTGTATATTTGTACCATGTAAGGGAATGGTTCCTTACATATAGGTCAATGTTCCTCAATACTGGTCAAGTGCTCTGCCATCAGCTGAAGCAAAGGTCATGCCTGAATCTATCATGTCCACTCACATTCCATTAGCCAGAATTCAGTTACCTGCTCTTAACTTATCAGTGAAGGTAGCTGGAGTATGTGTCATTCCTTTGCTCCTAGGAGGAGGAAATTAAATGCGCGAGCACCTGCCAAGTTCTGCCCTATATAGGTTTCGTCTTAGGGTTTTTCCTGTTCTGAGCTTTAAGTTTTAACCCCACTCCAAGTTCCTCTTATTATTTATACCTTACATTGCTATGAGGGCTGGGATTTAGCTCAGTTGGTAAAGTGCTGCTCTGCATACTCTGATGCACTGGGTTAGACCCCAATACCATAAAAAATGGGAGATGGACCTGACAGTCCATTCCCAAAACAATCAGCCATTAAACGCCCTATGAATAGCAGACAAGCACTGACATAGTGCCTGACATAGCACAGTGTTGGAGAGTGTTTCATTCTGTTATACATAGGGTCGCTATGAGTCAGACCTGACTCGAGGGCACCTAACAACAACAAAAGAAGATACCAGGTTATAACTAGGAACTCAGGATAAAATGGGGATTTTAGAAGGTAGTAATGTATCGATATTGGTTCATTAGAGTAATAAATGTGTCATAACAATGTGGTGTTGTTTTTGTTAGATGCCATTGAGAGTCAGCTTGGACTCATAGCAGCCCTCATCAACAGTGATGTCCTCTTTATCTTCCAGAACGTCTCATTTGTTAGTCACTGGAGGCTCCCTGGGATAAGGAAATATATTCACCAATTATACAAATGTAAAGTAAAATTACTGTATTAACATAATTTATAATGAAAATATTTTTCTTGCCAATCACCTAAATATTAAACATTAAGGAAATTTCTTTCTTTCTTTCTTTCTTTTTTTTTTTTTTTCAGTACTGGGGGTTGAACCCAGAGCCTCACACCTGCATGCTTTACAAGTGCTGGATCACTGAGTTGTGTCCCCAGCCCTTTTTTTTTTTTTTTTTTTTGAGACAGGGTCTTGCTAAGTTACGCAGATTGCCTCTGGTCTCGAACTTGTGATCCTCCCAGCTCAGCCTCCTGAGCTGCTGGGGTTACAGGCGTGCTCCACTGTGCACAGCACATTAGGGAAATTTCTAACCATGTTATAAATGATGAAAATTTTTATATACTTAAATTAAGTATATACATTGATGTGGTCAATAAAATGAGTGATTCTGGGTCCTGTTTTCATCATCACCTAGAGCAACTCTGATTTTAATTGATTCTGTATTAAGTTTCCAAATAGAACTTTTCACACAAGAATTTACCTCCCAGAAAAAGGGTTTGAGAAGCACTGGATTTGGGCAGGATGCTCTCTTGGCTCAGGCAAGAGTATACTCAAGGATCAGAACATCTTCACTAAATTCGGGAGCTAGAGAAGATTTTCTCACTAAATCCAAAGAAGGGGCCATTAGGGGCCTCATGGAGGAATGAGCCTATAAGAAAGGAGAGTGTTCAAAATATCCCTATTGTGCTTCATCTGGGCCCTGAGTCTGCACCAATTCGAGCTTCAGCTGACCTGAAACATGGTGCTCTATGGTGTTTTGGATAATTAATCAGCCTACATTGGTTGGTTTTATGAAGTTTCACACCGATACATTTGGGAGGTTTGCTTCATACAGATGCATGTTGGAAAGGCCTGAAGTCCTATCACAGCCAGGATTTTCTTTTGCTCTAATGATTTGTTTGGTTTTGTGCCATATTATCCCAAGTTTTATTCCTTCCATCTGACTCATGTTTCATTGCCAACTCACAGTTGTTCTTACGGAAATGAAGGAAAAAGAAAGAAAGAAAAAGAAGAAAGAAAGAAAGAAAGACAGAGAGAGAGACAGACAGAGAGAGAGGGAGGGAGGGAGGAAGAAAAGGAAGGAAGGAAGAGAGGGAGAGAAAAAGAAAGGAAAAGAAAAGAAAAGGCAAAGCTACCCTTGTCTTAAAAGAGGACAATGTTCTGGTTTGAATTTCCTGTCTGATTTTGGGCAGGTTCACTGGCAACTGGTGATTTGGACCCCATTCAGGTTTCCGTGTAAATTTCACAGAGCTTTATTGCCTCCCTCTGGACTCGGCTAGAAAACAGTAAGATACAAGGCTTAGTTTAATCACTGCATTTTTCATTAGGCAGCCGCTCTTATTGGACGCATCCAAAGTGCTTTGTCTCCATCATCTTACGGCTTTTTATCGCTACATGATTGAAGAAGGGACTCTGGATCATCACCAGCATCTGACATTGGGGGCAAATGGGGCTTAGGAAGAAAGAGGTCAATGTCTCTGCAGTTCCCTGGTGTCAGACCCTGCCTTTTATGTTGTTGTCTGAATAAGAACTTTTTAAAAAATTAATATTTTTAGATATATTAAAAAGTTACAAAGATAGTGCACAGAGTCCCTATCTGCCTCACCCCCACTTACCACTGTTTTTGACATCTTATATCAGTGTGGTACAGGCATGTCCAACTCATGGCTACAGGCCACATGTGGCCCAGGATACCTAGTAACGTGGCCCCACAAAATCTTTTGACATCATTTGTTAATTAGCATTTATTTTCTGGGTGACCTTCCTTATGATGTATATGCGTGAATTACATTATATGATTTCCATATGGCCCAAGGTAGTTCCAAGCTTAATTCCATGTGGTAAAGGGTTGGACACTCCTGCTCCAATGAACCAATATTGATACATTATTACTCTCTAAAGTTCATACTTTATCCCAGGTCCCTTGGTTATAACCTGATGTCTTCTTTATGTTCCAGACTATCTCATCCTGAATTCCACATTACACTTAGTTACCACATCTCTTTCCTTAGATTCCTCTTGCAATGTCTGTTTGTTTTGGTGTGTGTGTATGTCTGCACATACACACACATATACTAAATTGTCAAGTAATATGCTGATTGTGTTTCTCAGTAGAAAGTCACTAATGCAGAGAAAATTATAGTTGGCTACTTTAGATCTTATAACAGTAATGTAAAGGAGAACATTAAGGAATATGCCAAATATTAGAAATATTTCTGTGTGGGAACTCCTGCCCCGGGTGAAGCTCCTACACCCTCACTGGGGGTGAGCACAACTGAGAACACCACCACTCTGGGAGCCCTTCAGGGAGACAACTCAACTATATTTCCATGGCTCAGCCTTATAAACAGTATACACAATGGCAAGCCTATGGGTGAGAATGTTGCAGCAAGAATTCAGCAGGAACCACACCCAGGACATATCCAGGGAGCGCCATCTTGTCTTTTTACCTCTAGGCCAGGCTGGGTGTGCCTCATCAGCTTTCTTTTGGTCCTGGGCATGCCCCAGGACTCAGGGGAGCCAGGTAGGCTTGAACCCAGGGTCTCTCAGGGTGGTGGTCCCATGGATTCTGCCCCACATTTCTGATGTTACTTTATTACAATAAAAAATAGAGAAGAGGAAATGGTTATGTTTATAGGAAATTAAACAGCAAATTCAAGTTATCCTACAGATGTAGAGAATCCAGGCCAATACCATTCAGGTCTACAGGGATCTATGGCTTTTTCAAAGCAAGCACTACTGTGTTTCTGCTAACAGTGTTCATTTCTTTCAGAAATGTTGTTTGTCCTTAGTGACTCATGGCAACCACTCTTACTCATTTTATTTTATTTTTTGAATGTCAGATGTGGTAAGCTGCTTGGGCCTAGAAGCAGTTGGGTAGATAGGTTTGGGATTCATTGACTGTTTCCCATGGGAAAAATGAGTTGATTAGATTAAAGATAAAAGACATTCTCAGTCAGCTGTTTAGGTCATACACAAATGGCAGGAAGCAGGGAAGGCTGGGTATATACATTTGTCACAATACTCAGGCCAGAAAATTTAATGGAGATTTCCCACCTTTTTATTGGTGGAGGGTGGGGAGTAGCAAGGTTGAGATGATGAGAATTTTTAAAATATTTGTTAGGCTGATAGCAAAATGCCCAGCCCAACCAATTACTGCCTCTTAGGGTATCCTTGTAGGCTTTGGAAAAGTGATTGAAAACAAAAGAGAAATAGAGAAAAAGCAAAAGTGGATTGAGTAAGGGAGCATGAGAGGGTGGAGAGAGAGAAGGAGAGGGAGAGAGAATGAATTCATTGTTTCCAGCTCCCTGAGAATGAAATCTGTATGGGGTAGACAAATAGGACTTCACTAAGGTATCTCATCTTTGAAGTATCAAGCCAAAGTGAACATAATCCATATAATTATTAGTTGTCAATAAATAGAATTAGGTCTGTGTTTTAATTAAAAATAAATAAATAAAAAAGTTCCTGACCTTAGAATCCATTGGTGCAAGGTCTTTACAGAGACTTTTAGTCTTTCTGATTGCCTGTAGGTGGAAAACTTGGTCCCAACCAGCTGTTTACGTTTTACTCGCTTTCTTTTGTGATTTCCTAGGTCTCTTTCATTTTAACAATTAAAACGAAGGGAGCAAACCATAGATAACTTGGATAGATTACTTGGAAAGCTTAAAACATGACAATGATCATTCTAAATTATAGCAGTGACATGATTAAACATCAATTGAAGGGTCTGGGACTTATTCAACTCATTCATATTTATTTCCCTGACATTTCCCTGAACTTTGACTATTTTGCTGGTGTGTCAAGGTAGAAAGGCAAACAAAACAAGTAAATCTATTCTACTACTTGCTAAGTGATCTAGTAATCTGAGGGTAGGCAAGGGAGCTGAAAAGGTAAAATGATGCATTTGTATTAACTCTTTTTCCCTCATTAAAACTGGAAGGAAAAGTTATTTCTAAGTTTAGGATATTTGCCACTTCAAAGGAGAGTAAACACATGCAACGCACAGACACACAGACACACAGATGCACAGACACACAGACACACAGATACACACACACAAACACTTGCCCCCTTAAACCTCCCATTGGGATAGACTTTGTCCTAATATCTCAGCACCTCCTTGGCTTTTCATATTTACTTTTGATTCATTAAAGATACATTTGCTGCTTCCAGTCTGCTAAAGTTTGGTGTTTCCGTTGGGAAAGTAAATGGCAAAGGACCACATGACTGCCAAGGGTAAACATTCTTAAAGGCCACAGCTGTTGCTTAAGGGGGAAAGCCTGGGTTGGTTGGAAAGACAAGGCAGTGTGTGGAAGAGATGTCAGATACTGGGTGGGGACAAAAACAACAAAGGTCTGCTCATTCCCTATGGCCTCTGTATAGGTGCTCTGGGAAGCAGACACCAAGTGGAATTAGAAATACAAGATGTTTACTGAGGAATTATGCTTGTGAAGAATAAAAGGGACAGGGGCAGGAGTAGGTGAGGAGAACTTCAGACTGTGAGGGAAATCTGGCACCCATAAAGAGAGAGGAGGAAGGAAAGAGAACTGGGCGGGTAGAGCTTCGGACTGGAGGGCTCTGAGAAGTCTTGGCCAGGCTGCTAGGCAGCCAGAGTAACTACTTCCCATGAGAGAAAATCCTCCATTGGCAGGAATATTGAGCTCCAGTAGATGGCTTATTCCTGCTCCCTGACACCATGCTCATCCACTGGCTTGGAGCAGCTTGGAGAAGTGTATTATTCATAGTTCTTTAGAGAAAAAGAAGCAATAGAATATATAGGTAGAGATTTATTGGATTGGCTTACACAATAGGAGGTTGGGTAGTCTAACAATGGCCATCAGTACAGAGAAGCTGGTAGCTGCTCAGTCCAAGAAGCTGGAAGCCTCAGAACAATGGGAGTGTGTGGTAGGAATCAGTGATGCTGTCCCAGTCTGGTGCTGAAGGCATGGAAGCTCCCTGGAGAGTTGCTGCTGTGAGTCCATGTTGAAGGGCTGAAGAAACTGGAGTCTGATATCCACAGGGGATGGCAGCAGCAATAGGTGCACTTGCTCAGGAATAATGGAGGTTAAATGGCCTGGCTGGCTTTCTCTTCTTCCACTTTTGTTCTATCTGGGCCCACAGTCTATTGCATGGTACCATCCATATTCAGGATGGGTCTTTACCCCTCAGTTACTGTTCCACATATCAGTCATCTCTGGAAACGCCTTCACAGACACACCCAGAGATGTGCTTTACTAGTTCTAGGCATCTCTCAATCCAGTCTAGTAGGAAATCAAGATTACAAGAAGCACAGCCTTGTTATGAATGTTACAACGGATCCAAAGGCATTGTAGCTATGTTGTTGTTAGGTGCCATTGAGTCAGTGTCTGACTCATAGTGACCCTATGTACAACAGGTGAAACACTATTGTCAGTGCTTCTCTGCTATTCGTAGGGTTTTCAATGGTGGATTGATTTTTGGAAGTAGGTTGCCAGGTCCTTCTCCCAAGCCTACAGTATCTGGTATTCCCAAGTGGTCTATGCTACATTTGTCACTACAGATTCCCTTTCTAAAAATTTAGTTTTATTTTAAATTCTTTTATTGTATATGTTTAAGGTATACAATATGATATTTCATGAGTGTCCTTTAGTTTTATCCTCCACCATGGCAACGCTCTGTTCCACATCACTTTTACAATAATTTATGTCAAATAAAAACATGCTGTGTCCTCACCCACCTTATTCATTGGATCCAACACCATGTAACTTCTGACTCTTCCTCAAAGTCAAAATGACCATTAAACATAAACATTTGAATCAAGTCAGGACACTGTGGTAGCCACAACAGCACAGCGAAAGACAATCATGAATGAGGGCTTCCAGAACTTCTGCAAAAAGTGGCAAGAATGATGGGATAAATGTGTTTGAAATCAGGGGGAATATTTTGATGGGTATTAATGGTAATGTCACTCAAAATATTCCCCCTGGCTTTGAACTTTGTAGCTTGATTCAGCCCAGTTGGTAGAGTACTGCTCTGCACTCTGAGGCCCTGGTTTGATCTCCAGTGTTGCATGGGAGAAGAACTTTGTAGCCCATTTCCAAAATAATCCCAAAAGAATCAGCCATTGAAAAACCTATGAAAAATAGAGAAGCACTGACATAGCACCAGACGGGCATGGCATAATGAAGAGGAGTGTTTCGTTCTGTTGTACACAGGGTCACTATGAGACAGACCCGATTCCATGGCACCTATCAATAACAACAGCAATGGCAATATGTCTTTTACTGTAATAAGTTTTTAAAAATTTAAACATTCATTATATCTTTTGATCACATTTCATGTGTATGTATACAGAGGGTGCCAAAAATGCATGCACATTTTAAGAAATGAAAAAATGATGTTAAAATTATAATAATATATACTGATAATAAAAGATGAATACAAGTAACATTTGACTTCTGTAATTATGAGGAGAGCTCAAAGTGGTTACAATAGCAGAAGAAGCAGGACTTGTTGCTGTGCGAGGCCTCCCAGATCTTCCCTTGTGCACATCACACACAGTGCCATGCCTCTCAATCTTACCACAAACGTGTGCAATTGTTAGGCATGCTGGAAGTTCTGTTATATACTCACATATCCATTATTATTGTACTCCCACAATATTTTCAGATTCCAAATACTTTAAAATGATCTTGTGTTGCTCGAATGATAACCATGCATCCATCATTTTCTTTGACTATGCTAGCTGTTGCAGGGTGGCACTAACATTCATTTGATAAATGACATCTTCTGAGTGAATACCATACTACAGATTTCTACTGTTATGCAATTCAACTTCAAAAAGGAATACATAGATAACATCTCTTAAAATGTGTATACATTTTTTTTATTATCTCATTTAAGCAAAGTTTCTCTCACAGGGAGTTCTGAGTACTGCCTTCCCATCACCCCAACACCCATAAATCATGGTAGTAACAGAAGATAAGAAAAGCTAGAAATGTAGATTCCATCTTGGATATCTGTGATCATTTTCTTTCACATCATAGATAATCAGAAGAGCTACTAAGGCCAGTTACGATGTTATGAGTTTTCCTTTATCTCTTAAAATTCTAAGGCACCATGCAAAAGTGAACCTGACCCAGCTCAGTTTCTTCCAGGTAGCATATGTTGTCCAAAAACCATCAAGAACAATTTGCAACCTGCTGATTCAACTTGTCAGAGCTGGCAGCCCCTTGGCAGACTAGAGAACTATCTCACCTCTCAGATCTGTGAGAAAAGGGAAATTGATTCACTGATGTTTCCATTCTTTTTTCCTTTCCTGGTGTTGGCTCTAAGCAGTGGAGGCTGTTGGCTTTTCTAGAACTCAGAGGCATAAATCCTTCTCCAAGGTGAGTATTCATTTTTAGAATAGAAGAGTCTCCTCGTGTTACACGTTAAGTGTAAGAAATAGTGGGTCCAAACTGTTCCAGCAGGAGCGGGAGATGGGAACACAACTGCACTCTAAACCACTCTGTAGGTAAATTCAGCTTTGTAAAGGGCTTTTGAAAATCAGTAGGCTGCTCATAATTGAATTTAGTTTAGCTTGGCATGGAAATCATCTGCTTGCTGACCTTGACCAAAATGTTCATACTCCTCTTCCCATACTCTGTATCTCTGGGTCCAGAGAATAAAATTATCTTCATGTGAGCTATAAATTAGAACTTGACACATCATAGACAAAAAGTGACATGAATTCCACCTTTGGATTACCAATGGGTCTCTCCCACAGTTTCTCCTTTTCCCCGTGCACATTCCAAAGTAGAATGAAAGAGTCCCCAGTAGACTTCTGAAACAATAGCACCTGTAGGCGCACAAGGAATGAACATGATGCAATTGGTGCAACCAGGTCTGTCCACTTGAAGTAAGGCAGGTGGACATGTGGATATAGTGAAAGGTTGGTAAAGATGGGAAACTCTGATTTTGCTGCAGAACAATTCTATACGTTAGAATTTCTGCTGCCCCTCTCAACTGCCCCCACACGTCTGTCAGTTTGCTGCACTGTGGGAGCGTGTGTGTTGCAATGATGCGAATATGCCATGGACTGCCAAAAGAACCAACAGATCTATCCTAGAAGAAGTGCAACCAGAGTGCTCCTTGAAAGCAAGAATGGCCAGACTGCATCTTACATATTTCGGGCATGTGGTCATCCCTAGAGATAGACATCATGTTTGGGAGAGTGGCAGGTCAACGCAAAAGAGGAAAACCCTCCACCAGATGGATTGATACAGTGTCTGCAACAATGGGCTTAAACATAAATAAGATCGTGTGCCTGGCATAGAATGGGGAAGTGTTTTGATCCGCTGTACATAGGGTCTGCTGTACATAGGGTCGGACTCGACGGCACCTAACAACAACAACAACTCTCAACTGAGCTTCCTGGGCAGAGGGCACTGGACATGGACTTGCAGACCTGGTTTTGTGACTCATGGGTTTAGTGAAACTGAGCAACTCATATTCTCTAGGAGAGGCTCACTTTTCTGTTTGTGAATGCAAAGATTGGATTTGCTTGCTTCCAATCCATTCTGCACCCACTAGCCAAAGTGATCTTTCTGAAATATGAATCTGATCCATCCCAGTCTTATGCTTCTGCCTCTTTGTTGGCTTCACCTTGCTCCCAGGATAAAGCCGCTCTCTGTAACATGATGTAAAATGCTCCCTGCTCACCTTTCCTAACCAGCGTTTCCTTTGCTCTGGTTCAGTCCTGTCACAGTGCCTAGACTCTCTGATGCAAATTTACCAAATAACTTGAAACCCCCATATCCATTCTCCTCTCTTACCACCATACCTCAGCTCTTTCTATTTATAATTGGAACAGCTCCCCCACTTCTCTCCTATTTCTTTCTCCTCTGAGCTGCAGGTCACTTCTTCCAGAATGCTTTCTTTGATCCCTCACACTGAGTTCAATGCTTCCTGTGTATTTCCCTTTAGCCTAGACACTGTGTTATAATGACCTGTGTGCACTGGGTTGCCCTATTAAGCTTTAAGTAAATAGAAACTATATCTTCATCATGGCCTCTATCTCTAAACATAAGCCCACCTCCTCAGAATAGAATCAAGTCTTGGTGAAGTGAACAATAATTATTCTCTTCTCAGAACCTCAGCTTCTTTATCTACTATGTGAAAATCATGTGTATCTTACCAGTCGCAAGGAGGATTGTATGAGGCAGGGTAGGAGAAAGCACTTTGCTGATGGAACTCTCTATACCTGTGCAAGAGAGGATGGGAAGACTTACCTTTTTCCTGGAATGCAGTTTCCTCTATAGTGGGGTGGGTAAACTGTGGTCCACAGGCCAAATCCAACACACCCCCTGTTTTTACTCCACTCATGAGTTAAAAATGGTTTTTAAACTTTTAAGTGGCTAGATAAAATGAAAAGAAGACTACGTCATAGCATGTGGAAACTATGAAATTCTTATCTCAGTGTCCATAGTTTTATTGAGATATATCCATGTTTATTTTCTTGGTTAGGGCTGTTTGTGCATTCCCATGGCAGGGAATGTCATGGAGCACCTGTGACAGAGACCTTTTGGCCCCCAAAGCCTAAAATATTTGCCCTTTGGCCTTTGCCAGAAAGTTTGCGGACCCCTACTTAAAATCCAAAACTTCTCTCACTACCCAACTGCTGCTTTGGTCTTAGGTTTTGTTTTGATGTCTAAGCTTGGGGCATTTGATAGCTCCTTACAGTTCTAGACAGAAATTTATTTCTTATTTATGCTGAAACAACCATATGGGGGTGTACACACACGCGCACACACACACACACACACACATATATATGCACAGAACACTGCAAAGATACTTCAGTTTTGGGCATGTATAATGTGACAAATTTAGGAACAAACTACTGAGTTCCCCTGCAAACTATGTCTCATTATGTGGATTATTGGTTAAAGGGAAAATTCTTCTGATTTCCTAAGATTTAGATCTGAATTTGAAATTTGTTCAAATGTGTGTGAACTTTTCTCTGTGTAAGGCTTCTTTTTAATTTCATTCTTGAAAAAAATTAATAGAAAGAAACTAAAAGTCAAAGCAGTTCCCACTTTAAAAATGAGTTGCTGGAGGCATCAGAATATTCAGTTACACAGTTGGACATGGGGGGCAGGGAGGGGAAAATGGGGAGAGAGAAAAAGAAGCTGAAAAGTACAATGGCATCTAATGAGAAGACAGGCAAGGGAGAAATCCTATTAGAAAGCTAGGAGCCCAGGCAGATTAAAGGAGAATTCCATGGGGTAGGCATGGCTGGATCAGAGAGAAGCCCAAATACATTTTTGTGGTAGCTAATTGTTTCCTGCAGAATCCCTGTAAATGTGGGGCATCTGAGTCTCTTGCTCTGTGTCCTGGTTGGGGTGGTATAGCTATGAATGTATGTGAAAGAGAAAATGTAAAATACCCCATCTGCACAGAGGAATGTGGTGTATTGCCTTCTAGAAAAGAACCCTATGACTAGTTGGACTCTCAGCTGCATTCCTGAGCTCCTCTAAGGATGTAGTAAACAAGTTCTTGGGGTCCAGAGACTCACTGAGAGAAGCCTTCCTGCTGTGAAATACTTTTAACATCTCTCTGTGGCTCCACTCTATGCTTTGTAGGACAAAAAATTTTAATGTGATAGACTGGCCTAGGCTGGGGTTTAGCTTGTTGGTAGAGTCCTGCTCTGCCCTCTCTGAGGCCTTGGGTTCCATCCCCAGAACAGCAAAAACAAGGAAAGAACCTGACAGCCCACTCCTGATATAATCCTCAATCTGCCATTGAAAACCCTATGAACAGCAGAGAAGCACTGACATAGTTCTGGGCATGGCGCAGTTTTGGGGAGTGTTTTGTACTGTTGTACATAGGGTCGACAGCACCTAACAGCAACAACAACACAGACTGGTCTAACCACCCAAACCACCAACTCCTCCTTTTTTGCCTTCTAAAATTGCTCCAACAAAATATAAAACTCTAACAAACATAATATTCCAAAATGGTGGAAAACTAAGTGCCAAGGTCAGAGGTGATGGTGTACATATATGAGCTTTCTTTTGACCAAGTTTGTAACACATGCTGTACGTGTAATTTCACAATGTGGACCAGTAAAATGAAAAGATGATTATTTACTCTGAATTGGTTTTGGGAAATTACGTACACTTATAGGAGCTAATATTTTCTACCAAGTAATTTTTAAAATATGTTTTTATTTTTAATTGGCACACACTAATTATGCATATTTATGTGATACAATGTGGCATTTCAATACCTGTATACAATATGTAATGATCAAATCAGGGTAATTGGCATATCTATCCCCTCAGACTTATATTATTTCTTTGTGTTGGGAAC
>VMDO01006134.1:0-103601 GCA_007922755.1 Pedetes capensis | reverse complement strand
TACAGAGGGGTTGAACCCAGGGCCTCGTGTTTGCCTGCTTTGCAAGTGCTGTACCTTTTTTTTTTTTTTACTTTTTGTTTACTTTTTGAGACAGGGTCTCGCTAAATTACGCAGACTGCCTCTGGTCTTGAACTTGCAATCCTCCTGCCTCTGCCTCCCAAGTCTCTTGGATTACAGGTGTGTGCCACTGCACCTGGCTGATCTGACAATATTCTATCATGTGATTTCCAGCATCGTTTCTGTCACCAAAGCCATTTCTGCCTTTTCTGACTACTGAGCCTGCTTCTTTGTTTCCAACTTTGGCATTCTAGTCACCGCTAATTATCAGTACATCCTGACTGCATGTTTAGTCTATTTCAGGTTGCAGGAGCTGGTAAAAATCTTCCCTATTTCCATTTGTGGCTGTAGCAGTGGGTGCATAAATTTGAATAATAGTCATATTAACTGACCTTCCTTGAAGGCATATAGATATTAATCTATCACTGACAGCATTGTACTTCACAAAAGATCTTGAGATATCCTTTTTGATGATGAATGCAACCCTACTTCTCTTTAATTTGTCATTCCCTGCATAGTAGACTGTATTATTATCTGATTCATTATGGCCCATACTGGTCCATTTTAGCTTACAAATGTCTAGAATGTTGATGTTTATGTGCTCCCATTTCCTTTTTGACAATTTCTACTTTTCTTAGATTCATATTACATACATTCCATGTTTCAGTTATTAATGGATGTTTACAGTTGTTCTTTCTCATTTTGAGTCATGTCACTCAGAAAATGAAGGTCCCTGGGGCTTTACTCCATTTCTATCATTAAGGTAGAGTCTACTTTGGGGAGGCAACTCTTCCCCAGTCATCTTTTCAGTGTCTTCCAACACAGGGGGCTCATTTTATGGCAGTAAATCTGACAGTGTTTCTGTGCAATTCATAGGATTTTTCAATGGCTAATATGTCTGTCAATTTGCTGTACTCTGGGGGCTTGGGTATTGCTGTTGTGCTGAAAGCTATGCTACTGATATTACAGATACCAGCAGGGTCACTCATGGTGGGCAGGTTTCTTCTGAGCTTCCAGACTAAGACAGACTAGGGAGTAGAACCTGGTAGCCCACTCTCAAAACAATTAGCCATTGAAATTGTTCATATATATATATTTCTGTTCTGTTCCATTGCTCTATATACCTGTCATTATGTCAGCACCATGCTGTTTTGATTATTATAGCTTTGTTGTTATGTGTTGAAATCAGGACATGTACATCCTCCAGCTTTATTCTTCTAAGAATTGTTTTGGCTTTTCAGGGCACTTTATAATTCCATTATCAATTTTAGAATCAAAACAGATTCTACAAAGCATGCCTTTGCGACTTTGATAGAGATTACATTGAATCTGTAGATTGCTTTGGGTGGTATGGACATTAAACAATATCAAATCACTTAGCCTGCAGCCATACCACTCTGGTGTTCAATCTTGTCAGATCTCGGAAGCTGAGCAGAGTTGGGGCCTGGTTAGTACTTGGGTGGGAGATTACATGGAAGTACTGTAGGCTTGTGAGTAGGACCTGGCAGCCCACTCCAAAAACAGTCAGCCATGTAGAGAAGCACTGACAATAGTGCCTGGCATAGCACAGTGTTGGGTAGTGTTTTATTCTGTTGTATATAGGGTCTCTATGAGTTGGACCTGACTTGATAACACCTAATGACAAGAAGTCTCCTATTTCATGAACACAGCATGTATTTTCAATTGTTTCTCTATTCAAGATTTTTTTTTTTTTTTTTTTTTTTTTTTTTTTTTTTTTTTTTTTTTTTTTGAGAGAGGTTCTCAGTATGTAGCCCAGGCTGGCCTGAGCTCATGGTCCTCCTGCCTCAGCCTCTCTAGTGCTGGGATTACATGTGCGTGACACTGTATCCAGCTTTATCTATCCAGTTTTAATGTGGCTTCTACCTCTGTCCCTCTGTCAGGTCACTTTTGAGGCCAAATCCAATGAATATTTTTGGTTATTGAGTAATATGGTCTTTTTGCCATGGTTGGAACTATTGTCCACTTCTACTTTTATGAAAATCTTCTGTGGCTGCCTTAAAATTATAGCCATTCCTATGATCATCTTTTCTTTGTTCTCCTCTTAGGCTACTGTTCCTTCTCCTGCCTTCAAATGTTGTGTTTTGCCTGATCTGCTGCTATTTTCATTTGAAAGGCTCCATATAGATGATTTCTATATGATCCATGTTAACCTTATGGGACAATTTGATGCTTTTTTAAATATACAAATGTCATATTAGGTACTGTGAGGAGAAAGAGGATAAAATTTAATCAGAAATAGTCATTACCTCCTTTCTTATTCAGTGAATATATGTATTTCAATTAGAATAGATCTTAGAAGGTAAGCAGGTCAGGCATGGTTAGGACTTGGATGGGAGATTGCCTGGGAATACCAGGTGCTGTAGGCTTGGGAGAAGGACCTGGCAACCCATTCTCAAAACAGTCAGCCATAGAAAACCCTATGAATAGCAGAGAACTGACAATAGTGCTGGGCATAGCACTGTGTTGGCTGGTGTTGCATCTTATACATAGGATTGCTATGCCTGCATCTAACAACAAATAGCTTCCTCTGCTATGACACACAGAAACATGTTCACAACCCATTTAATTGGTTTCGTAAACTATTGATGTGAGTCATGAATCAGTGTTTGAGAAGCACTGAGAACAGAGCAGAAAACAGGACTAACCGACTAAGTACTAAGGCTGGTGGTTCTTCCACATGGAAGGCCAATTGAGTACTATTTGTCCTACCAGTGAGTAGTTCAGAAAAATATCCTATTATGAAACTCCTTTATCTGTTTTAAAAAATATAAAATCAGACATTTTGCTTTCTGTTGGATTTGGGAATGTTTTATGTTTCTTTCTTCTGAGTTATAGTAACCCTGCTGATTATTTAATTTATTGGCTTTAATAAGTTTAATGAATGGGTTACCATGTTTGCTTAATACATAAATTAAGAATAATGAGTGCTGATCAGGGGCCTAAGGTCCTTGTTTATGCTTTATTTGAATTGATTTTACTACATGGATTTTGTGAATCTGTTGTGGGACTTCAGGCATGTGTCTTCCTTATTTGCTCCACTATCCCCCCATAATTCTTATTATTGTTTTGGATAAACTGAACATCTGCACCTGCACACGTATCCATGTGCATAAATGTATTCTTTTAATTTGTTACAAATGTTTTCACCCTTAGAAAATGTACTAAAAACAATTTCCAAAGTTAAATACTGTATAAGGTACCACTATTACTGTTCTTCACTGGCTCTGAATAAACATTACTTGCTCTAAAAGTTCTAGTTAGAAAAATTATATGGTATGTCAAATAACATAGTAGTAATGTAAAATTTGACATTGATTTAGGTAACACAAGATGTAACAAGTCATAAAATAACTAAGAACCATAGCCATATATGCTATACTAACCAAGTTCCCCACTACTGAGGATTTCTTCCTTTTGTGAAGATCTTCTACAGATTGACAATAAACTGAGTCTTTTCTCCTTGAAGCCACTCTTGCTCAGAAAGTTTCCTTTGGAGTTAAGGAAGCCATGTAGATAAATAATCTAGCTCAGATTTCTGAATAGCTTTTCAGCTTCAGGCAACCTATGAACTATATTTGATGATGAGGTTTTTGCTTCTTTGTTGAATGAAGTGATTTAGAAAGTGTCTTTGACATTAATACCATTTATGTAGTTTGAAACATCACATATTAAAAAAATATTTGCACTGGAATGCTTTTAATTTAGAAAAGAAGATAAATTACAGAAAAGTTTAAATTTGAGTTGTGCACATGTACAAATGGGCTACAGAAGAATTTAAATTTTTCCTTTTTTTTTTTTTGACCTTATGTACCTCTAGTATAATGCAAACCCTATATATGCATGTGGGAATAATTAAATACAGAAATGTGTCTACATCTTAGCCAGCAAGGATGCCTGGAACATGTGGATAAGCTTGGATATTTGTCTAATGTTAATTGGAATATTGGTTTTCAGTTAAAGATGCCAAATCTTCAGAAAAGTAATTGGATTTAGCTTCCTATTTAGCAAACTACTTCAAATCCCTGAAGTATCCCACATCCGAAACTAATTTTTTTCTTGATTGTATCAAGTTTAGTCATGAGCAGAATAAGGGTTGACATAGTTTTTTAATATTTAGAATATTTCCTGAAAGAGTTTCAACACTATTGCTTGTCTACAAAATCTTATTGTCAGGCACAGTAAAGACAGATGTAATCTTTGTGTTTTTCAGAGGTAGTGTATAAACATTCCAAAACTGTCTTCTTGAGATAGACCGTATTCTTTTTTTTTCTATGCATTTAAGTTTAAACTGAGATTTTGATCACAGCTCAAGAAACAAAACAAAATGGTGTCTTTCTTATTGCTTTACCTGTAATCATCTCTGTGTGTACTTAATAACTTCTTTAGATTCATCTTAGGAAATGTATTTTGTAGTGTTTTTTGGTGGTTTTTGAGTCTTGACAGTGTTATTCTATCTATAGATGTTCAGTGTGATGTGTCAAAATATTTAGAATTAATGAGAAAAAACCTTCTTAAAAATAGAGTATTTAATCATTGAAATTCAGAGATGGAGAGATTCTGTTTAAAGGATGGTTCTATTAAATATTTATTGAGTAACTAGTATATAGAGAGTTCTTTGTGATTAGAAGAGGGGTATAGATGATTATAATATGATTTTAGCCTTGAGGAGTTTGGCTTTCTCATGTACATGATAATTATAAACATGGACAAATGTTACCTCTTAGTGTAGTCTTTTGCCATTCAGGATAATCACTTAAATGTTTTGAAAAATAAAATGATGCTTCTGAAGTGAAATATGAGCAGGTACATATAATTTTTAAATAAAATTTATACAGATCATTTTCATTGGTATTAATAGTGACTAATATGAGCTCTATAACTCAGCAATAGATTATTCTAATATATATATTTTTTGTAATAGTGCCCATCTTGTTAGAAAAAATTCATAGCCATGCTTCCCTGTCATTTCTCCTCCTGGGCCCCAAATTATTTAGCAAGTAAGTACTGTACATTTTAGTTGAAGTGAATTTTCAGTCTATTTTTAGTCTGTCTTTATGGTAGGACTAACTGCCAGGCCAGCCTGCAGCCGTAGCCCTGTGACATCTGATCCCATCAGGTCTCGGAAGCTAAGCAAGGTCGGGCCTGGTTAGTACTTGGATGGGAGACCTCCCGGGAATACCAGATGCTATAGGCTTGGAAGATGGATGTGGCAACTCACTCCCAGGGCTGGGATTTAGCTCAGTGGGTAGAGCACTATTCTGCAGTCTCTGAGGTCCCGAGTTCAATTCCCAGCACATGTGGGAGAAGGACGTGACAATCCACTCCCGAGGCAATCCTGAAACAGCCAGCCATTGAAAACCCTATAAGGATCGCTGTGAGTCAGACACAACTCAACAGCACCCAACAACAACAACAACTGCCAGGCCTAACATTGTTCACTACTGTATCTCAGTACCTAGCACAGAACCTGGTGTGGTGCTCAACAAATGTTTATAGGGGCTCATTATATGGTTGTGGAGCTCTCTGTTCCTGCCAATGAAAGTTGCCATTTCTTCTAGAAACTTCTGGGGGTATGCCTTCTATTCCTGCCAGTAATTTTCTCTAGGACCAGGATAATATTTGCTAATGAGATATATACTTTGCTTTATGTTTTAGATGCTTGTGTTTATCATTTCTAGTCCTAGAGTTGAGCAGTCATTGCAGGTACTGTAAGCAATCTTGCATTGCTGTGATTGGGTTTTAATTACTGAATTGTTTCAAGACTCTCTGTTTTGTCACTGTGGAATTTTTATGATCTCTTTGTGCTTCAAAATCAGTTATGTTGGAACAAGAATAGGCTTCATCATCTTCATCATCCAAAGAATTGCTGTTAAACTGCAAGCATTTGAAAAGGTTATGCTTTCTATCATTTGAAATAAATTATTTGCTACATCTCAATTAGGTTTATTGTTCTTTTTGAAGCATATTTTTGAGGAGCTTGAAGTAGTGAATTAAGGCATTGATTTACTTACATTAAATATCATCACTGTAGAAAATTTGTAAAGTTCAGACAAATACAAAGCACAAAATGAACACAGCCATTATTCCTTGTGAACATTCTCCTATCTCTTTATCCACTTGTATACGTGTCCCCCACAGGCTCATGTATTAAAGCCTATGTCCTTAGCTGGTGGTGGTATTTTGGGAGGTTCTGGAAACTTTGGGAAGTAGGGGCTGGCTGGAGGAGGTAGATCTGTTGGGGCTGGTCCTTGGGAATATCTTATCCTTAGCCCTTCCTGTGTCCTTGTTTCTGCTTCCTTTCTGCCATGAAGTGAATGGCTCTCCTCTGCCACATGCTCCTGCCTCCACGATATCCTGCTCAAGCACATGGGGCCAAGTGACCATGGACTGAACCTTCTGAAACCCTGAGCCAAAATAAATCCTTTTTCCCTTAAGTTGTTTATGCCAGATATGTTGGTCACAGTGACAAAAAGCTAACTAAAACAGATAATTTGGTTGCTTTGACAACCTTATAACTATAAATAATGCTGCAGTGAACATCTCCATGGATAAAACTTGTTACATTTGTGACCATTTTCTCAGGATAAATTTCCAGATGTGGATTGGCTGGTCTGAGGTGTTTGTAAAGGTTTCTAATACATGTTTCCTTTCATAAAGGCAATGTCAGTTTACCCTGCCTATAGCAGCACATAAGAAAGTCTGTTGCTCAGCTTTCTGGAAACTTTAGGGATTATTATTTAAAAACAAAAAATCTTTGCCAGTTTTATAGACAAAAATGGTGTCTCATACTTCTAGTGGGAATTTGTAATGTGATTAGGCTGTGGTCCTAATCTGTGTTGACACTTGGGATGAGCTAGTTCCTCCTTCAGGTCTAATGTTGGATGTGGGATTAAGTACAAAGCTTTTAGTCCAATTCCTGGTTTTTAAGTACTTTCATCTAGTTTGCCTTAAGGCCTTGAAGTGGCATATTCTCTTAGATATGCTTTTAGGAACTAAAGGAATATGGAGAAAACTATAGTACTCAGCTTATATTATTAGTAGGGTTTTTTTTCCCCCTGCCTTTGGATCTTAACCTCAGCTCTTTATATGGAACATTTTATAAGGCATATCCTATTTTAACTTCAGATTGTGAGTTTCAGTATATCTCTTTATTAGATTTTTCCTAACCTTTGTCTCCTTTCCTCCTATCCCAAGAAGTGTGCCACTAAAGTTATCAGTTTTCCAAAACAGATTTCAGTGGAATTCCTCGGAATCTTGGAAGCCTGTCAGGCAATCAGGATAAAGGGTAGGAAGGCCAGGCTTTAACCCGAGTACCTCAGGTTTGTTTGTTTGTTTGTGTATTTATTTTTGTTTCTTTTTAATTGTAGGTACTGGGCATCATTTATAGTTCTTATTTTTTAAAAGTTTGAAAACCATTGCTGTAGTTATTATAGTTTTGTGATTTTGAAGGGACCTTTGAAGTTATCTGGCTTAGCCTCCTACTTGTATCCCCAATTTACAGCCTTCTTAGCTTTGCTTCAGCACTCCCACAAAAATGAGTGTGCGCTTTCTCTTTCTCTTTTGTGTTTAAGAGCAGCACCATAGTAATAACTTGGGTCATTCTTTTTTTTTTTGAGACAGAGTCTTGCTGTGTAGCCCAGGCTGATCTTGAACTCGCAGTCTTCCTACCTCTGCCTCCCTAATGCTGCAATTACAGGTATGTGTTACCATGCCTGGTAGATGCATCTTCTTGATCAAACATAAGAACTGAGGGATGAAGGTAGAGTTCAGTGGTAGAGTGCTTATCTAGCATGTGCAAGGTCCTTGGTTTGATCCCCAGTACCACCAAAACCAAAACAAAACAAATGTTAGAATTGGCTCACACGGTGTTTTTATTAAAACATTTATTAGTTGGCAAAATTAAAAACAAGATGACTTAAAACTTTTTCTCTTGAAAAGTCAGAGCTCCTATCAACACAGGGCTTACATTCCCTAATGGTAAGATCTTGTATCCCCTTTCACATGGGTACTGCCTTTTGCTTGATTGTCACCACCACTGGTGTTGTCTACCACTGACCCTGAGGTTCAGTTAACATTTTATTATTAAATTTGTGCTGGCTTTTCCTCCTTTACTCTATAGGTATAAGGTAAGAGAAATTGTTCCTTTATCCACCTTTACACAGGTTTAAAAAACAAATTGTGGGCTGAAAAGTTATATGCATTTCAGGGTTCAGGACACTATACTGATGAGTATAGATCTTAAGGGGCCTGTTAAAAGTGATTATATGGAGATTATAGTTATTCATTCACTCATTAATCCAACAAATGTTATTTGTTTTGTTTTGCTTTTTATTTTTTTGAGATAGGGTCTTGCTCTATAACCCAGGCTGGCCTCAAACTTGTGATCCTCCTGCCTCTGCCTCCTGAGTGCTGAAATTACAGGCATGCACCACCATATCTGGATTAATAAATGTTATTTGAATGTTTGCCATGTGTCACACACTGAGCTGTGATATATAGTGATGGCCACTGTGCCAGGTCATTGAGACCTCAGTAGTGCTCTGGCAGGTATACTCCTTACCATTAAGGAGTTTATAATCTAGTGAGGTTGTTTAAATTATTCTGAATCTATAGTTTACCAGTACTTCACAGTTGTACATGGAAAGCCATGCCAGATGGAGGTGATAAATGAGGTAGTCAGTTGTCCTCTTTTGTTGTTGCTATTGTTAGGTGTCATCGAGTTGGGTCCGACTCATAGAGACCCTATGTACAATAGAATGAAACACTACCTGACATTGCCATACACATGATCCCTTTTACATTTGAGCCCACTGTTGCAATCACTATGTTTCTTCTCATTTTGAGTCATACCACATGAGCAAATGGAGGTTCCAGGGGTTTTACTCCAGTCTTGTCATTAAGGTTGACTCTACTTTGATGAGGCTTCTCTTCCCCAGTTGTTTCTTGAATGCCTTCCAAGCTAGGGGGCTCATTTTCTGGCACTATATTTGATCATGCTTCTCTGCTATTCTGGGAGTGGACTGCTGGGTCCTTCTTTCTAGTCTATCTTAGTCTAGAAGCTCAGGTGAAACCTGTCTACCATGAGTGGACCTGCTAGTATCTGAAATACCAGTGGCATAGCTTTTAGCATCATAGCAACATGTAAGCACCTACAGCACCGCAAGCTGATAAGACACCTGGGGGCTGTCTTCTTTTAGGGGTCAAACAATGACACTGAAGTCACATTGTTCCTTTTTCCTTTTATGTGGATAGAAAAGAGGAGAGACCTTTGTTTCTCTGGAGTTTGTAAGTTTCTTCTAGGAAAATCTTTCATTTATCTGCACTTGTTTAATAGATATTTATTAGGACAATCAGGTAGGGTAGTCAGAAAAGACAAAAATTGCATTTGAAAAAGTTGTTTTCCTTAAGTACTTTTGAATCTAGTCAGGGAGATGAGATCTGCACCCCAAGAGCTACAATCGGGACTTTTTAACAGTTGTTGTTGTTGTTGTTAGGTGCCGTCAAGTCGGTATCCGACTCATAGCGACCCTCTGGACAACAGGGAAACACTATTGTCAGTGCTTCTCTGGTGTTCATAGGGTTTTCAATGGCAGATCAATTTTTGGGAGGGGGTTGCCAGGTCCTTCTCCCAAGCCTACAGCACCTGGTGTTCCCAGGTGGTCTCCCATTCAAGTACTAACGAGGCCCGACCCTGCTTAGCTTCTGAGATCTGACGGGATCAGATGCCACAGGGCTACAGCTGCAGGCTTTTTAACAGTAGTTGTTAGATTTTGGGTCTGTCCACAAAGCTGTTTTAAACTTTTATTGTGATTAATATACTAACCCCCTTGCAAGTCTCTTATTTTCTACTAGTTTCTCATTTCAAATGTATACTAGTTCAGTTCCATTTTGGCACGTTATAGGCTAAAAGTCTTTTGAGGACTGGTTTGTGAAATAAACAATTTATAGCACTGTCTCACTGGGAGAAATTCCTTCTATGGGCTTAAATACCCTAGTAATGAACACTCTGGGAATGTTGTAATTCAAGTCAGATAAATTCTCTTTTTAGCATTTCATATTTCTAGATTCATGGCAATGTAACTGACCATAGGCATCTAATCCAATCTTCTACTGAGTAAAAAGTCTTTCATTGAATGCAATTTAAGATTATAGTAGCAAATAACTTTCTTCTCCTATGCCAGTTCTGAACAATTTTTGGTGACTGCCTAAACGTGCTGAGTTGAGAAAGATTCTGAGATTCTATCCAGGCTCTAAGGCAAAGTGTGCCATAACTCTTTAGTAGAGTCTCTCAAAGGCATAGACATTAAGAATATTTTAGTATATGCTTGACTATAAGAAAGGCAGATTTTTTTTTCTCTGATTGATAGAAATTAGTTTTCACTTTTAACCTTTGGAAACAAAAGCCTTGGTATCATTCAGCCACTCTCTTTGGGACCTTCGCCAAAGTAGTAACAAACAGAAAATGGAGCACATCATGAAGAGAGACAGAAACAAAGAGATTTCTTGTGATCTGCTATGTTCACTTAGAATTTGGGCACCCCCCCTTATCAAGGGCTAAGTCTGGGTGATTGAGACTATATGTGGTAGGAAGCAGCCTAGGTTGTGTAAGGACAGAACCTAGCACTGCACCAAACACAGTGCCTCGCACATGGTAGGTATTTCAAGGCTTATAGAATATCTGAGTGAAGCCAGGTGCGGTGGTGCATGCCTGTAATCCCAGCGGCTTTGGAGGCAGAGCAAGAGGATTGGAAGTTTGAGACCAGAGGGAGTCTGCATAACTTAGCGAGACCCTGTCTCAAAGTAAAAAAATGGGGCTGGGGTGCAGCTCAGTGGTACAGCACCTGCAAAGCATGTAAGTGCAAGGCCCTGGGTTCAACCCCAGTACTGCAAAAAAAATGTGTGTGTGTGTGTGTGTGTGTATGTGTCTGAGTGAATGCAGCCTCTGGCATCTTCAGAGGAAATTTAAGATTAGCTGTTAGTGCTCTTGAAACTTGCATGGCACTGGTTCCTCTGGATGCTTGGGTAGGGTTTTGATTACAAATCTATGTTAGTGGACAGATGTGTGCATTCATTTGTGTTTGTTGTGATATGGCGTTAGAGATTCTGACAGTGTGGTTGGAATATAGTGTGCTTTTTCTGTGGGTAGGCTTCTGGACAGCAGAAGGTTGATGGATATATTTTCACCCCTGATGATGAGAAACAAGAAGTGACCACAAAAGACCTGTCTCTCTTGGGAGAGTATGTGGCCAGTGTCTGGCATGGTGGCCTTTTGTAATGCAATTCTGAAGCTTGGGCTGGAATTGCATTTCTTTTTTGCCAGGTTTTGGAGCTAGGTCAGGAAGGGTCCTTTCACAGTGGAAACCATTTTTGCTCAATTAATTGGATGAAAACAAAGGCTGGACCCATGCCCTGTGGCTATTGCTTTACAAGCAGGAGGTTCAGATTGAATTGCAGGCTCCTTAGGTCAGTGGGGAACACACTATGGTGGCTTCATCCCTGCTGAGAGAGCTGAGTTTGAAAGCATCTTGTAGCCACCTTTCTGGTTGACTTAATAGATTAGGGCAGAAGTTGAGTGGAGAGAACGTAACCTTGTAGAAGTCTTGCCCAGCCTAGAGAAGTGTTGAGAGTTTTTGATCATTTTCCCTCTTTTAAAAAGTGAACAACAAACTAAACATACAAATCTGATGGCAGAACCTAGAGCCTTTCATATTTCAGTGTGTCCATACTCAGCATTTAGTAGGCCAATAATACCTTTAGTTTGAAGTAATTAACAAGCATACCTTACGGTGTTACTTTTATTTTCTGCTCCCCTATAGTACTTAGCAAAATCTCATTATGCAATTGGGTGGTATTAAATGTTAAAATGTTAATTTGTTCTGCATTCCACTAAAATTGCACTTTTTTCATGTGCACTGGTCCTCACGCCTTGTTTAAAGCCTGCAATTTAGGCACAAACCGTGGTAAAGTCTTAAGTAACCTTTTGTCCTTGCTACTTTAATTAAACACAGGTTGTTTCAGGAGGATTTTGACAATGGGTTAACTATGTGCTAGGCAATGAAAATATCTGTCACTTAAAAAGCCAAATGTGGATGTGGAGTTTTAATTAAAATTATGCATCAATAATGAAATAAAACATACCTTTTGAAGAAAATAGATTTAAAAATTATTGTTTTCTTTGTTTTTGAAATAAATATGCTTTGGTTAAAGCCAAACAATTAAGCAGATGGTGGAAATGGGGAGCTTATTTAGAAGTATTAGACCATTTCCTTTTTAAAGTGATAATTTTGTAATTAAATTCATTGTCACTTAAGTATGCTTAGATTATGATAGGTATAAATATAAAACTTTGTGAAACCAGGTACAGATGATGATGGTGTGGCAAAACCACCTCTTCTTATTTGATTCCAAGTATGATAATGAAAAAGTTTTTTTGAAACTTGTAGTGAATCAATAACAAATAACTTTATTATAACTCCTTTATTTCAGGAATGATATTTCCTGAAGCATACTAAACATCTAATGGCATTTGGTGGTCTAGTTATTGGATATTGTTTGTATTGGATAACCAGCATACTCCATTAAAAATCATCCCATTTGGCCAGGCACCCTGGTGCACACCTGTAATCCCAGCCACTGGTAAAGCTGAGACAGGGGGACGTTGAGTTCAAGGCCAGAGGTAACCTGCGCAACTCAAACCCTGTTTCAGAAAGAAAAAAAAAAAAAAACAACAAAAAACCATCAGGTTCAGCGAGAATATTACTGATAATTGCAAACTTTATTCTCAGTATTTGAAAGCGTGTGATACACAAAGCACCTCAGATTACCCCAAATTTGTTTAGCCTGGAGAATTTACGTCCATATGTCACAGCAAAGAATATGACTGGGGGCAGGTGGAAGAAAGATGTGAATAGATCCTGAGAATAATGGATCTTTTGAGTTCGAAGAAGTCTTGGAAATTACGTTCATATACTTCATTTAATGAACGAGTAAGTAGAAGGCTCAAATATTCTATGCTTGCTCAAAGCCCTCCAAGTCTTCATAGCTGAGATGGGATAAAAGCCAGGGTCTCTGAGATAGTTTAGTGGGCTTTGCAGAGATATGGAGGTCAGATGAATCCAGCTTCCAACCCTGACTTCATTGCTGCCCACCTTTGTGACCTTGGGGAGGCTACTGAAGTTCTCTGAGCCTCAGTTCCTCTTTTGTAAAATGGAGATGGTTTCCGCTTCAGGTGCATTGAATGATTTCATGAAATAGTGGATTTGAAGGGCTGGCTCAAGGCCTGGCCCTTCTAAGTGCAAAATTGGTATCAACCCTGTTCCATTTGCCAGGTCAGTGTTCTCTACAATATACTATTGTTTTGTGTCGAAGATCATTTATGCAAAACAAGACCCTGGTTATCTTTGGCCATATTTAGGTTTGTTGCTGGTCCAGCACAAGACACATTGGGGCGCTAGTATTCAGCTGGCCTATGGGTGGGAGATTTGGGATGGGATCCATGCTGAGGACACTCAGCGCTTTTGTTTTGTGGCCTGTAAACCTCTGCAATTTCCTCACTCTAGTTTGATATGCAGCAGAGAAATCCACAGAGAGTGGGATGTTACTGAGGAGGCTGCTGCTCTTTTTTTTGCAAAAGAAATGTTCCATGGAAAGTTTCCCTGCTAACCCTCTTCGAGAGATTTATGCAGATTATAAAGTCAAAAGAAGGGGTCATTCCAAACTTTTCTTTCCAGGCAAAGAGGCCAAAACATAATTTTAGCAGGTATTAGTAAAAATTGAGAAGTATTTTGTGTATGCTGGGATTCTTGCCAAAATCTGTTTGCAACTCCCAAGACAGGGCTAAGGTGAAAGTTTTTCCTCAACTGCCCTTGGAAGATTTTTGAAACAAGTGGGCCATGATTCTTTTCCATTGCATGTGTGTTGCTGAGCCTTCTTCAGACACTGTTTTGTGGAATCTTGGGCCAACACAAATTGATTAACTTTTCACTGAAAGAGCTACATGCTGGATGTTGACTGCAGGTGTGTTTTGGGGGAGGAAGTAAAAGACTAAAAACGGAATGATTGGTAGTTAGATAAAGCAGGTGTAAGTCATTTGGCTATTTCCCAGTAAACTACAAAGGAACCTGCTTTCATTTGGTGTGGATTAAAAAAATAAGTATCAAATGATTCTGTAAACTGTTGAGTTCAATTAGGTACATTCAGGAAATTTAGTGCAACTTTTACATAATTGAAGATCTTTGAATTTGTTTAGAAGAGATGAGAAAAAAATCTAGCTCTGAGGGCATGATATAAAACATATAACATTAAAAACACTTCCTTTGCTATATAATAATCATTTATTGAATCTATAGCCATTAATATGTGAACACGATGGCATTTGGTGTGTATGTTTGTAAACTTGATCCTATTTGTTAGATAAAAAATTCTTAGTTATCCATGGAAATATGTAAACCTTCATGAGACCATTTTAGCCAGACTGTAGCAAAAACCAAGGCACACATTATCAATCATTTTGCATAGAACATCAGGGAATGTTCCAGCAGAGTGCAGCAAAAGCCAATTATTGCAAAACATACTCTTGTCTTTGCTTAGACTGAAATGTGGAGACAGAGAGGAATTTCAGATTTTAACAATGGAAACAAACAATAGAGATCTGGAACAGTGCTCTGTGTATACCATTGCCCTCATCCTCTGAGAAGGCCTCCAGTCTGAGAAGGCCTCCAGTAAGAAAAGCTTTCTTTACTTTATTAAGCAACACAGATCTTTCTTAAAGAAGAAATATGGTGGTAGCTCCAGATAACATGTAAAAATTATTAACTTAGTATATTTTTAGTTTCTTTTAAACACAACTTTTTAAAAGTAAGTACTAAGTATCAGAATTCTTTTTATTACACTCCCCTCTCCCGGCAGTACTAGGGGGTTGAACCCAGGGCTTTGTGCCTGCTACACATGTGCTCTATCACTGAGCTACTCTCCTGGCCCCTTTTTCACTTTTTATTTTGAGACGGGGTCTCACTAGGTTATACAGACTGCCTCTGGCCTTGAACTTCACCATCTTCCTTCCTCAGCTTCCTAAGCCTCTGGGATTATCGATGTGCCCCATGGTGCCTGGTAGTATCAGAATTCTTTATCAGAAACTACACATGAGTAAAAAGAAGGACATAAAAATTATTCAAACCCCACCACTTTGAAAAAATCATATTTTAAGTTTAGTATATATCCTTCCAGATTTGTGAATGTGTGGTAATTTGTATTAAAATAAGAAACAGAAATACATTTAAATGAGGCAATATGGTACAGACTACTTGGAAGATGTTTTTTTCCTGGTAAACATAAATCACATATAAGGTTATAGTAATTATAGGTTTTAATAAGTATAGTTACTTTCACTACTATTTGCAAAGATATGCTTCTGCCTTTTGAAAAAAAATGTGGCCTACTGCTTCGCAGTAACATGCAAGTAATTCATTTCATTTTGTGAATAAATATTATTCTAATGCAGACCACTGTATATTTGATGTGTATCACAAGGAATAAATATTTACCATTGCAGATTAACTTATTTTTCTTTCTGTTGGTGATTTACTTTAAGAAGCTTTTCTTTCTAACTCTTAGCCCATTTTTAGAGCAAGAGAGTGGTATTTGTTACTAGTATGTGATTACATAGTGATGTTACCCAAAATATGCTTGATGTTTTTTAAAAGTATTGGTTACCTAGGGAAATACATGTTCAACTTTTCTTACTTTCCATCTACCAAAATCTGATTATTGTTGCTTGTAGTATTTAAACTCCTGCTTTAGATGAAGAATAATCTGTTGTATTTGCGATATAATAATTTAAGAAAAGGAGGAGCAGAAAAAGATTATACATGGCTTTCAACACAGAGAAAAGAACTGATTATCAGAGAAACAGTGCTATCAGAAGTTTTTTTGTGTGTGAGTATGTGTGATTGGGTGACTGGGGGTTGAACCCAGGGCTTTGTGCTTACATGCTTTGCAAATGCAGGACCACTGAGCTACACGCCCAGCCCATTTTTTTATTTTTTAAGACAGGGTCTCACTAAATTATGCAGACTGCCCCTAGTCTCAAATTTATGATCCTTCTGCCTCCACTTCCTGAGTTGCTAGGATTACAGGCGTGCACTGCCGCACCCGGCTCTATCAGATCTTTTTTAAAAATGTAATTAATAGATGCTATCTATACAGTTTATATAAGAGTGTATCTATTTGAATCATATCTGGCACATGACTATCCCTTAAGGAATGCTTGGGGTGACCAAGTTAATGACCCTCCCTTCCAAATTAGGTGCCACTTCCCAGCTAGGCCAGGACAGTAATCACAGTAAGTACCTGGACCCCACAGTCACTGATTCAGCAGTCAGGAGGTCAACAAAGTAGGACATTGTAGGCAGGTTAGAGAGATTTGAGAAGCCACCCACCAGGAAGCTGAGGTTTTAGGAGGCCTCACTCTGCCATGGAATTGACAACAGAAAGCACAAGGTGCATCTTCTTCCACTGCAGAGAACATGCAGAAAGCCTCTGCCATGGGAGCAGGAGGATCCATGGCCTGTGGGAGTACAGTGTGTGTGTGGTGTGTGGGTGGGAGGATGCAGAGCCAGGGTCCGCAGCTCGGTACACCCTGCTTCTGATAGTGAGCAGGACCTAGGATTATACACGGTGATTACTATACATTGAGTAAAGACTATAAAAATGTAGGGAACCACAAAACATACAAATACCTTGCATTGTTTTAGCTACACAGTTCAAAGTTGATAAACTTCAAAAATTGTAGGTGTTCTAGAAAATAAAGGCCAGCAGTGAGTGTACTGGGACATTCACAGACCAACTTTAGTTGCTGTTCCTATTTCAAAGATAGAAAAATTTCATGACTTTTATGTATGCCTCTTTCAAAACCTTGTAATTGGGCAAGTAGCCATGAGGAGGAAGCTATGATTTGATCAAAATTGTGAGTAATGTGCTAAGTGGGAAAGTGAAAAGACCACTTTTAGTATCCTTTGAACTAAGGCAAATAAAGTTTAAAAATTCAGCAAACTTTATAAAACTTAGAACTAACTTCTTGATTTGTTATAAGTTTTTTTTTCAGTTTTCAGCTATTCCAGTGGCATTATTTTTTTGTATAGCCCCCAGCAGCACAGTCTTTTTCAGATAGTAACTAGTGATGACCTTATGTTGTAGCTGGAAGCACACATACTTCATGTATGTGTAGATGTTTGTATTTTTTTAATTCTTTCTTTCCAATTCTGTACTTGACTGGTAGGTTCAGCAAGGTGATATAGGAAGGAACATAGGAAAACCCAGCTTATCATTTCAAAAGAATAAGGAAACAATTATTCTCTAGTCTTATAAAAAGAGAAAGCCAGCCCTTTTCCAAAGAGCCACTTTCTGGGGCCAGCTTAGATGCTGCTTGAAATGTATACACTTGATGCTTTAGTAGTTCTAACATTTGCCTTGGGGATCAATCTAGAGGGGAACATTAAAAAGTAGATTCCTGAGCCCCAGCCTGGATTTGTTGAATTTCAAGAGAGAAGGGATACACTTTTTTAAAGGTTCCCTGGTGATTCTGGTGCAAGGTACAGGAAAATACCTGGCAACTTTCTCTCTTGTAACATGTGAGAACCACACTAGTAAGAGAATTTCTTAGAACTAAGTTTTAAAAAGTTTACATCATCAGAAATAGGTTTAAAAACAAGTACAATTAGTATATGAAGTAGGTTTTAAGATGATTTTGTGGAAAATTTTAATATGTAGACCACCTTTTAATGAAGTTTATTTGGAAGTTTCTTCTCTTCCTCCTCCTCCTCCTCTTCCTCCTCACTGATGGCCATATAATTATAACTTTTTAAAACAATTTTGGAAAGGGAATTGTACTTTCTTATTTAGTTGCTATTCAAGAAAGATCTAGAATGCTCTGATAATAGCTGTGTTGTTGTTAGGTTCCACAGAGTCGGGATCCGACTCATAGTGACCCTGCATACAAAAGGAGAAACACTATTGTCTAGTGCTTCTCTGTTGTTCATAAGGTTTTCAATGGATGACTGTTTTTTGGGAGTGGGTTGCCAGGTCCTTCTCCCAAGCCTACAGCACCTGGTGTTTCCAGGTGGTCTCCCATCCAAGTACTAACCAGGCCCTACCCTGCTTAGCTTCCGAGATCTGACAGGATCGGATGCCACAGGGATATGGCTGCAGGCATGTTAATAGTTAGCAGTTCCATTTTATAACTTAAGATATTTGATCACTCTAAGAGTAACAGATTACAAGTGAATATTTACCATCATGTTATGGAAAAAATTAAAAGCAGTATGAGTTATTGAATATAAAGTCAATGTGAAGGAAAAGCACTTATCCAGTGATATTCTAGTATATGGTAAACACGGAGAAGACTACTAGACTTTGGAATTCTGTACCATTTTGTTATCCACCCTTCAACTATAATTGCAATTCTCCTTTCTTCCCAATCCCGTCTCTAAATTTAGAGACTAGTTTCAATTGTTATCTTTCTACCTAGGTTTCACTTTATCCAGTGGGTTATCATTAATTTAAAGCATGATGATAATACAAACTGGCACATTTTTGTGTGGTCAGGTGATAGATTCCTTATAGAAATGGATGCCCGTTTGAGTGTAGACTCACCCACCACAGAAGGCTCAAAAACTGAAAGCACTGTTAGGAGCGGGACTGGAAGAAGTGGGAGATTAAGAACACTCTTTTGGGACCTAGTCAAGCTAGTTTAACATTGCCTTCACTTTGAATACCAAGTAGGCCTCGCTGAATTTTTGTTAGTGTTCAGCTTCAGATAACTAAGCCAATGTCTTTCGCCACTTGCTTATGAGATCCAGCTTGACCTTTCGGTGGCAACCCTGGTAAGAGAGGAAAAACTGAAGAAAGCACAAACCCAGAAACTCTGAATTAATTCTAAACAAATGCAGATCTAATTTTTATGTTAAAAGAAAACAAAAAGGAAGACTTGCTTTGGGTAACATTTATCAAATTTAGACCAAAATAAACTTAGAAGTTTACAAGGTCCAGTTTGTGGAATAAAATATTGGCACAAGGAGAATGGAAACATTGCATGTAGGAAAATGTACGCGAGGAGAATTCGAGAAGGAAACATCACTAGTCATGACCTGATGTTACTACAGCCGCCCAGCTTACTTATAATAGGAATTCAGTCTGTTACAACAAAGAGGGTTCTGTAAAGGCACCATGATAAAAATGGCCGATACTTATAATAGTTGCTATATTTTGAGCCTTTACTACTGTGTGCCAGTTAGTGCTAAGTATGTTACCTATATTATCTCAATTATTTTTCAAGGTTTTGTTGCACAGAGACTCTAATTTTTTTTTGCTTTCAATAATTTAATACTTAAAAAACATTATATAAACATTTCCCTATG
The DNA here is from genome assembly GCA_007922755.1 of Pedetes capensis. Taxonomy (NCBI): domain Eukaryota; kingdom Metazoa; phylum Chordata; class Mammalia; order Rodentia; family Pedetidae; genus Pedetes; species Pedetes capensis. The sequence goes on along the minus strand of VMDO01006134.1, from coordinate 84,111 downwards.
GAATTGGGATTTTATGAAACAAATGGGAAAATATTAGCTAACTTGTGCCAAGGGGGAGTGATGATGTTGGGCACATGGTATAAACTCTCCTCACATTTACCAAACTGTCATCCAGGGAATATTCATCTGGGAGATATTAATAGGTGTTCTGTGAAAAATGGGTTTTGAAACACTGCATTCTATATCCTCCTCTTGGAGAGTCAGTAAGTCACATTAAGTTATTAAAGGCTCTAGGAAGTTCTGCTGTAAAGAACCATTAAAAAAAAAAACTGTGCTTACTGTTTTCCTAATTTATCTAAGCACACAGCACTTCGTATGGGGGTGGTGGAAGGAAGGATGGGGGCACATTCCATGATGTTGAGAGACAGGTCTGTGTGGTTGTTGCTTCAGTGCATCTTGTGAGCAGAGGCACTTGACTGCCTTTGTTCTAGACCATCTCGCCCAAGGTTATTTTATAGCAAATGACCTTAGATGATAGAGATAGTATCTCCCTGCAAGAGTAGAGGGTGGGTTGTTTACTGTCTGCTGTCACAAAGATAACATATTTCCCTTTAGGATAAAGTTCAGGCATGCTTACTGACTGTTATAAAATATTTGGGTTCTCTGAGCTCAGTGTCCCCCTATAAACCTAACCACTGCATGTGCAGATGTCACTTTAGCTCTTTTCAGATGACCTGTGGGAATTTGGGCTCTGAAAACTAGCACAAATGCTGAAATTCTGGCTAGTGCTGTTGCTGTAGGGGCTGGGGTTTAGCTCAGTTGGTAGAGTGCACTCTCTGAGGCCCTAGGTTCAATCCTCAGCACCGCAAAAATGGAAGAAGGGCCTGGCAACTCACTCTCAAAACAACTCCCAAACAATCAGCCATCTAAAACCCTATGAATAGCAGAGAAGCATTGACAATAGTGCTGGGCATGGCACAGTGTTGGAGAGTGTTTCATTCTGTTGTACATAGGGTCATTGTCAGTCAGATCCAACTCAATGGCACCTAAGAACAACTGTTGCTACAAATAGTAAAATCCTTTGCTTCTGACCCAGGAGTTTCAAATCTTCCGTAAGGATCAGTGAAACTATGGCTGTTGGAAAATGCTTATAGCCATGTCACCTTGAATGTGCCTGATCTCATCTGAAATATGTCTTGGAGATAAATGGGCCATCTTTTCAGGTTAGATATATCTACTTCTGGCTAAGTGGACTAGGCTGGGATAAGGGTGGAGTAGCTGGAGAGAAGATGAAGAATGAAAAAAAAAACCACCTTAAAAATTCAACAACATATTACTCCAAATTCAGATGTCTTCCAAACATCCTGGAATATTGAATTTTATTCCAAGTTTGCTCCTTTGAGACAATTAGTCTCAGTTGCTAAAGCTTTTGTATTAGTTATATTTTGCTACTATTCTTTTCTGTGCTTATTTTTCCTGGTGTAGAATTTCTGCTTATTTAATGAAACACCAAGTGGTGGTGGATTAAGTACTGCAATTCCTATAGCTTTAGGGAAAGGAAGGAAATAATATATATTATTGAGCAGGTATTGTATATCTGCTACTTTATAGGGGTTTTCTGATGTGATCATCCATATTATTCAGCTGCTGTTGTTGTTAGGTGCCATTGAGTTGGGTCTGACCCACAGTGACCATATGCACAACAGAATGAAACAGTCCCCAACACTGTGCCATGTCCAGCACTATTGTCAGTGCTTCTCTGCTGTTCATAGGGTTTTCAATAGCTGATCGTTTTTTGGGATTGTTTTCAATAGTGGGTTACCAGTTCCTTCTTCTATTTCATTGGAGTGCTGGGGATCGAACCCAGGGTCTCAGAGAGCTCAGAGCAGCACTCTACCAACTGAGATAAACCCCACCCCCATATCACTCAGCGTGTTGGTATTACTACTCTCAAATTTATATATGAAGAATCTTGTGCTATATGAAGAGGTTTTGTAATTTTCATTGCTAGCATTTGTAGAATGTTTACTAAACACCAGCTATTATGCTAAGCCTAGGCTATTTTCTTATTTAATCTTCATAATAATGACCCTGAACTAGTTGCTATTATTATCCATATTTTATGCCTGAGAAAATGGATGACTAGAGAGGAGGTAATCTTCCTCAGACCACATAATTAGCTGAGCTATGATTTAAATAGGCTAGGGTTTAGCTCAATTGGTAGAGTGCTGCTCCACACTCTCTGAGGACCTGGGTTCAACCCCCAGCACCACAAAAGTGGGAGGATGACATGGCAATCCACTCCCGAAACAATCAGCCATTGAAAACCCAATGGGGGTCAATTGCTATGAGTCGGACCTGACCTGATGGCCCCTGACAACAACAAAAACCACATGATTTAAATATAGATATGTATAATGACTTCATTATCAGATTCCTTCTACTTTCCTCCCCAAATTTGAAGTTTTATGAAGATAATGATACTATTTGGCTTGAGTTTAGGGTGACCATGTAGTCCAAACTATACAATTTTGGAGAGGAAGAGGGAACAACATTATAATTGCCTCAGGACACCAGATATAAGCCTAGGTTCGTAGAAAGGTGGAGTGTACAGTGAACCTACTGTACACAAGTGAAATATTCAAGTAAATACCAGGATGGACTTCAGTCATATTTGCACTGCTGGTTTTTGACAGATGTGGTTGTAGGCTGTTATCTCCCATTGAGACAGTCTATTGAGCTCAGATAGTTTTAAATATTTTATTATACTTTTAAAACTGTTTTATTGCCAAGGTAGACTCACCCTTACGGATAGTTCCAATACAGATTAAATGGATTACTGCACATCCTTTCTCACACCTCAGTGTTTTAAGGGTTTCCAGAATTTAGTGCAGTCCAAAGTAGAGAGAATATTTATGGTATTTTAAAAGCAAAACAGGAGAGAATTCTTTATCTTCCTCCACTCTCACAAACTGAAGAGCATGATTGATTTGGCTTTATGGGGTCCACATTCCTCTTCTAAATGAAACCCAGATGAGGATGGAGAATTGCACACTCACTACCTTGTCCTCCCTATGTCAGCTGACAAAAGATAGAGTACGCTGTGCTTCCCTTGACATCATTTCAGTGGAGTTATGACAGAGAGAGAACAATACTTAATACACAGATCCATAGTAACTGGTTGTTTTGTTATTGTGGTTTATACATAGTTGTTTAATTAGCCTCTACAGGGTATTATAGTGCTTTTCAATTGATTTTTTCTGCTATGATACTTGTTAGAGCTTTTTTTTTTTTTTGCAGCAGTATTATGCTAGCTTTGTAAATTAAATACATTTTGGGCATTTTTCAATGTTAACTTTTTTCTTTTCTTTTTCTTTCTTTCTTTCTTTTTCTTTTCTTTTTTTTTTTGAGGTACTTAGGGGTTGAGCCCAGGGTTCTCACATACTTTGCCAGTGCTCTACCACTGGGTTGCAGTCCTAGCCGAGTGTTTTTTTCTTTAATTTTCTATTTTGAGTCAAGATCTTGCTAAATTATACAAGCTGCCTCTGGCCTCAAACTTATGTTCTTCCTGCCTCCACCTCCTGAGTGGCTGAGATTCCAAGTGTGAGCTACCACACCCAGATCTTGATATATTTTTAAAGAATGTATTCTGTGAAGTGATTCTGTGGTCAAATGATATGTCTTTTGGACTTATACACTTACAGCATGCTAAAGACTAGGAGAAATGCTGGAAATAAGTTGTTAACTACTTTGCTTAGCCCAATATTTCCCAAACTTTGAGTATTTAAAAAAAATTTGTTTTGGTGGAACAAAGACCCCCAAAAGCACACATTGAACACACTGACTTGTATGTATAGTAGCTTGCATTCACACTCTCATGATCTTTAAAATGCCACCCCAATTTGTGGTTGTAGATCTTTTTCTTTCCTAATTTTGTAGATCTTTTTCTTTTCTAATTTTTTATTGCTATTCTACTCCTTTTTCTGAGTAGTTTTTGTATGGGTGGTTAAAAATAAAATTCAACCAAGTAATTCATTATACTCTGAATCATTTAATATCTTTGTTCCTGCCTGCTATGACTCACTTTGTTCTCTTCTCTTTTTACTTGTATGTTTGCATCATTTATTTTTAATCTTTGGGAATACTGAAAGCATTTAAGGCTATGAATTTGTCTTGGAGTTCAGCTTTGCCAGCATACCACGTTTAAGTGTAGTGAAGTTGTAGTATGGTTTGGTAAAAATAGCATAGGCTTGGGAATCAGCTAGACCTTTACTTGGATGCTGACATTTTATGATCATGAGCCTCAGTTTCTGCTGTTGTCAAGTGGGACTATTAATAATCACTTTTCAGGTTTTGTTTGTTTGTTTGAGATGGCATCTCACTATGTAACTCAGGCTATCTTGGAACTTGCTATGTAGCTCAGGCTGACCTTGAGCTAGAAATCCTCCTGTCTTAGCCTCCCAAATGCTGGGATTACAGGTGTGTGTCACCATACCTGGCTACCTTCCAGATTTTTTAAAATTAACTAAATTTTATCTGTAAGATTAATGGCAGGTAGATGGTTGATCAATAGTGCCTATCTTTATTATTTTTATATTTTACAAATACTCTATGATTTCTTTTTCTTTTTTTTTTTTTGTTGTTGTGTTGAGACAAGATATATAGATCAGGCTGGCCTCAGACTCACAATTCTCTTGCCTCTCAAGTAATGGGATTGTAGGCATGTGCTATCATGCCAAATTTATACTTTCAATTTTGATTTCTGTTTGACACAATGGTTTTGTAGTAGCAGTTGAGAATGATTTTACTTGCTAAATAGGAAGATTTAAAAGTGTGTAGTTTTCTTAAAATTCAGTTATTTTGCAAGTAGATCAGAATATGTAGTCTTTGACATAGGTAAACCCACATAGGCAAAGGGTAACAGGGAGATCCAGGAGCTAGAATACCGTAGGAGATCATGCATACTCTGTCCTCATCTGGTATATCTCTACATGTGAGCTTTATTTTCTGAGTTCAGATTCTCCATGGGAAGGGACACTTGTTTTAGGAAGCTCTGAGCCTGCATTAGTTTGTGACACCTGAGGAAAGTGTCTTTTTGCCAAAAGGTCAAATAAATTAAAAAATTGGTCCTGTATGAGTCTTCTTGGTACCAGGAGGAGTGGTATCATAATAGCCCAAATGGACCGAGACAGAAGTAGAACCATAGATTTAGCACAAATTACTCTTGATGTATGGTAGATAATTGAAGAATATTCTGACCTTGCAATACTTTGTAGCTGGGCTTCTCTTTATATGATTTTAAGGGAATTAACACTGTTAGAGAAGAATAAGTCAAGCCCCACTTGCCAATTGAAAAGCCTATTACTTTTGTCCTTGGAAAGATCACCAAATAGAAAATATTTTGTAATATTCTCAAGAAATTCATTCTAGTTTGTCAAACAATTGTCAGAATTTTTTTTCTCAAATTACTCTCAGAAATTGTTAGTTTGCACTATAATTTCAGGGTCATATGATTTTATATAAATCTTCTTTTATGATAAACCTGAAAGATTCCATAGAAAATTAAGCTGGGAACCATAGTGCACACCTGTAATCCCAGTGGCTCAGAAGCTGAGGCAGGAGGATTGCAAGTTAAAGGTCAGAGGCAGCCTGCACAATTTAGTGAGACCTGTCTCAAAATAAAAATAAATAAATAAATAAATAGATAAATAAATAAATAAACGGAGCTGAGGATACAAGTTGGTGGTAGAGCATAGTATATATGAGGTCTTGGGTTCAACTCCCCCCCAGTACTAAAAGTACATATATACGTAAATACCACCCAATTCTAGGTGTTCTTTTGAACTGTTTGACCATTAGACTAAGATATTAAACCATTAAGATAAGTTTTCTTCTCTTTATTGTTTTATAAGAAAGAATTTAGCAGGAAAAATGATCCAGGCAAATAAAACTTATATATTTTATTATTCAAAATGAAAGATGATAAAAACTATATTACTTTTTATTAGGCCTACAGAAAGAATTACTACGAGCATCCCTAAGCAAGGTTTAATGATAGTACACTTTTCCTTTTCTAAGATATTCTTTTCATATTTTATCATATATGGAACATTATGCCCTAAGAGTTTCCCCTGTAGGATTTTAGAGTCAAGGACCCTTTTACCTGCAAATTTCCTTTCTCCTTCCCTCCTGAGGCTCTGATCTATTCTATAATTCAGGGCTTTCATCTGAAAAGGAACTGATATACATGTTAGTAAGAGGGCTTGTGTATTCCTTGAGGCATGTTTCATCAATCACCTGGCCACTTTACCTAGGGGCTGCAAACTGAATCATTTCCTTCAGTGCCACATTTTAGCAGACCCTTGATTTAGGGCTAGGGATAATGTGGGCTCTAATTACCTCCAGTATTTCTGTTTTATTTTTGTTCTTTGTTTTAACATAATGCATATAATTTTATACTAATTGCAGAGATGACAATTAAAAATTTGCTTTTCCTAGCATCAGTCTTTTGTTGATGGGCATACATAGTTACATGAAAATATGTTTTTTTTTCTTTTTCTTCCTTTTTTTTTTTTTTTTCCTATCATTGTGGGGGATTGAATCCAGAGCCTTGAACATGCTATCTAGGCAAGCACTCTTACCACTGAGCTATGCATACATAAAAATCAATAATTTACCTTCCATCATAGTCATCTGCATAATGCCTTTCCTCTGACACACTGTCAGAACAGTTTGGCCTTGAAAATGCAACAGTTGTTACTGATTTTGCGTTCTTTTGGTTGCATTGCAGCTGTCCTCCCACACCCTGATCCAATAGATAGAAGATGGAATGCTATTTTGTACTTGCATTTGAAATTTCTTCCTCTGTTTTTACTCTAAGTATTTCTTTTCCATCAACTTATAACATTGTACATTGATTGGTGCAAGTAATACATTATTCATGCCATTTTGGTTTCATTCCATTAGTATTATCAGCATTAGTATTCAGTCTAAAGAGAAACAATTATGTCAAGAGCTCTCCAGAGCAGCTTCTCCTGTTTTACATTTGTTTCACATTTCTAGAAAAGACTTCTTTTGTACAAGACTAGATCTTCTTATTTTGTTGATGTCAACTGGAATAAAATAAGAAGTTGATATGAGGCTGACGTAAACATTACTTTTTAAACAATTTTATATTTTACAAATAATTATTGAACAAAATTTGAAAACTTTGGTGTGCACAAAAATTGGAAATGTATAAGGAAGAAAATAAAACCATGTGTAATTTTATGATCTTACTAGCATATTGATCTTGTCCTGTAGTCCTTCTTAAAATATTATCTTCACATTTCTTGAAAATAAAGTTTATGTTGTATATACAGTTTTAAATAATGATTGTTAACATTATATCATACATATTTTGCCATATTGCACTTTTAAACTTGGTTTTTGATGTACATATTATAATTGTTCACATTATTTTATCATTTTCAACAATTCTTAATTTTCAATCGTGTTTCTCTGTGGTTATATTTTTATCAGTAATGATGTATATCCTTACATCTTTGATCGTAAATCTTTGATCATATCTCTGGTTGTTTCTTTAGGATATATTTCTAGAAATAAAATTGTTGGGTCAAAGAAATAAGCATTTAAGAAGCTCTTGGTACATATTTCCAAACAACTTTCCAAAAACATTGAGGCATTATCTTTTGTTTGGTTTAAAAAATTCAACCTTCCTGTTTTAGCTTATGTTGCTGTAGTCATTTCTGATGTAATGTTATATAGCTGTCCTTTCAGTAATGTAGCCATTCAAATAGACAAGTTAGGACATTATTAGATTGCTAAAATAACCAGAGCAACTCAGTGGATAGATTCCTAATGCTAAAAGCTACCTGACATTTTGGTGGGCCATCTTTTCTTAGCATGTAATTTTTGATGACCCAAATTGCTAGATATGTTAATGGGAAAATCGTGTGGGTCTGAAAATCCAGATGAGATAACAATAGTTCTGTAAGTCTGCTGTGGAAAAATGAGAGCTGCTGTCTGCTGCCTCATAAATAATTACCAAGATTTTATTATATTTTGCCTGTGTTTTTGGTTTGCTCACAGAACCCTTTAGTTACTTCATTTTTTTTTAATGTATAATTATGGCAAAATTAGTAGAAAGTCTAGGTCATCTAATCAAAACAAGTTACACTTGAAATAACATACCTGCTCTTTTACTTGTTGGACCTTAAGTAATACAGTGATGGCCAAGACATAATTTGATTTGAATTTAATGTAATATTGCAGATTTGACCTTATAAAATATGCACAAAATACTAAATTCAAAGTAACTGTTTTAATTATAGAGCTGTGACTCTGTTACTTCATTTTAGCCTTCTATCACAAGACATCTTAAGGAATATTAGGAAATTTCACCTCCTCTTAAGAGATTATGTGAAATGAAGAATGATTTTAATGTTATGACTCCATTATTTCATATTAGCCATCTATTGAAGACATTGCAAAAAATATTAAGAAATCTCACCTTCTCCTTAAAGACTACATGAAACAAATAGTGATTTTTATTCCTTTTTAAACTGACGGGAACAATGTTTTTATTACATTATAAAACAACCCTAAATCTTAGACATAATAAACATTGCATTTTGGCAAGGTCATTTGATCTATTCTCTTTCTACTTGAACACCTCTTTGTAGGTCCTACATCAACAGACTTTTTTTTTTTGTACTTGGGAGTTGAACCCAGGGCCTTACTCATACATTGCAAATGCTCTGCCACTGTGACGCAATGCACCCCTAGCCCATTTTTAAATTTTTGTACTTTAAAGCAAGGTCTTGCTAAGTTATACAGGCTGAGTCTGGCCTCCAACTCCTGATCCTCCTGTCTTAACCTCCTGAGACATTGGGGTTAGAGATGTGTGCCATTATACCCTCTTATCAATAGACTTCTTAATGATGATGAAGGGAAGGACCACAGTAATGATCAGAGTACCTGGGGTCACTTAAAAATTCTATACAACTTACTGGCAGTATGAGCTTTGTCAAGTTCTTGATACTTTCTGAGCCTAGTTTTCTCATCTGTTAATGACAGATAATGTTGCTTCAAAGACTTGAGGGAGTAATGAGTAAAATATCCCATTTATGAAAGATCCCTAGAAGTTTGTTCCTTTCCTGTCCTATTAGTATGTAAAAATCTGTGGAAGCTGAGGGCTAGACTGAGGTCCCTATTGAAAGGAACCAAATCCATTAAGCGTATAACCAGAAAAGTACTGCCTTCAAAAATGTTTTTGTTCTCTCCTTGCAATACAAATGCATCAATAGATACCAAGCTTAATAAGTGAGTTGGGAACATCCTGTGTTTGCAACTGTTGGAACCAGTTTGGCCCATTTGCCGGAATCACAATTATAAATGTTACTCACAAAATAATAGTTCACATTCATTATGATGTCATATTTTCCATAAGAATCATTAAATTGATTCCAAGAGAGTGTAGTGTATTGTCTTGTGACACTGAGTTTTTGGGTTTTTGTGCTTCTGATGTGTGAAAACCCAAGTGCTCAAAATTATCAGTGTGATTTGACTGCTCATCACAGTGAAGCAAGGAACTTTGAAAAGTTATCGGTGTGTTCTTTAGGACAGAGATGTACGAAGTGTTCACTTGGGGGAGGTGTCTTTAGTCCTCCCATGACCTTCAACAGGCCTCCCCAGTTCTTTAATGCAGAGAGTTCATGTAAAATGCTATGTAAATGCAGCTTCAAGGTGAATTAGCCCCCTGGCTTCCAAGAGAGTACTGCACTGAAGCTGGAGCCACCAGTTTGGGCTGCTTGATTTAAGTGAGAATTGTTGGTTTGCCCTCCCCTTCAGTCTTTCTGCTACTAAGCTATTCCCTAAATCCTAGAATGTGGGAACCTTGTAGCAAAAACAAAATGTCTTTGCTATTGCAATTGATGTGAATTGAGATCATATTTTTGCACTGTGGAAAATGTATACCGTAGTGTACTTAAAGTAAGATGCCCACCGGTTAAAATTTTTATTTTGTTATTATTGATTAATGTAATAGTCCTTAGATTGGTCAGTGTCCCAACTTTAAATCTTCTAACTCCAGATGGTCATTGCTCAGAAAGTTAGTTTCCTAAAGATTGTATTATTGATACTTATATGATTCATAATCTCAAGCTCTCATACTAGAAATAATGAGTGAAAACATTTAAAGTCCAAAACATAGGTGTTACATTCACTGAAATTCTTTAAGATCTGTTTGTCAAGACTCTGCTCCACTCCTTGGCTCCCGGTGAAGCTAGGCTGTTCTCTTTGCCATGACAGCTTTTTTTTGTATTGTCTTCATTTTATTACACATCTGTTTGTTAACAAAGCTGTGAACTGTTTAAGTGGAAGAAACCTGTCTTCTTTAGTGATATCTCTAAGTATTAGGAAATGTCCTTCTTGTTAATTAATACCAGATAAAATTAATAACAGATAAATGTTTTCCTAATTATCTTGAACTGACTTAAACATGGAAAATTATATAAAACATTTAAGCCAGACCCCATGGCAAACCCTTATAATCCCAGAGGCTCAGGAAGAGTTCAAAACCAGGGGCAGCCTGTGCAACTTTGCAGGATCCTGCTTCAAAATGGAGAATAAAATAAGGAGTTAGGAGTGCAGCTAAGTGGTAGAACACTTACTAAGCATGTGCAAGGACCTGGGATCACCATCTCCCCAACAACAAACAAACGAATAAATGAAACAGTGATAAAGCATTAATGGTCTGAGATTATTTCTGTGTAATTTGCCTAGTAACTGTGACATGATTTATTTAACATGAATTTTGGTGGTAAGATTTGTACATGAGTGAGGAAATTTAACTTATGATTCAAAATGTCAGGGATTAAATAAAAGAAACAGCATACAGCTTTTAACCTGCCTTCTGGAATCTGTCCATCACCATCTTATTTCTGCCTTAGACCCATCTCAAATATTTAAGCCTTCTCTAGAATGATGATTGGGAGAAGGACCTGGCAACCCACTCCCAAGGCAATCCCGAAACAGTCAACCATTGAAAACCCTAGGGGGGTCGTGATGAGTCGGACTGGAGTCCATGACACCTAACAACAACAACAACAGAATGATAATTAGAATCCATCAAATTCAAGGTGATTTCTGTTGATAAATTGAGTTAGGGTAGACTGAAACTTGCCTTGGCATTAACCTCTCCAGAGTCAGAGCAAGATTTCCTCTTTGTGCAAGGCCATCCAGCTGACCTCTCTGCTCCTATGCCAATCTTCTTTCCAAACAGTGACTTGAGATAATTCATTGAGTAAAACCAATGAATGCTGTATCAGGTTAATTCCCAGGTATTTTTAGTGGATATTTAGAGAACAATCAGAGTGGTGTCTCTCAGAGTGGTATTTCCCATTTCTTTGGGAAAATTATTTTTCGATTCACATAAAGCCTTTAGCTGGAAACACAGATTGATATATGTTGATGATTACTATAGAAGAACTAAGCTTGTTGTTGCTGTTGTTCGGTGCTATCTAGTTGGGTCCAATTCATAGTAACTCTATGTACAATAGAATGAAACACTATCCAACACTGTGCCACGTACCCTATCTTTTTATGCTTAGGCCCATTGTTACAGCCACTGTTTTTTTTTTTTTTTTTTTTTGTTGTTGTTGTTTGTTTTTTTCTCATTTTGAGACATGTCACATCAGCAAATGGAGGTCTGGGGGGCTTTACTGTGTTCCTGTCATTAAGGCTGACTCTACTTTGAGGGGGCAACTCTTCCCCAGTCATTTCTTGAATGCCTTCCAGCCTGGGGGGCTCATTTTCTGGCACTATATCTGACAGTGCTTGTCTGTCATTCATAGAATTTTCAATGGCTAATTATTTTGGGAGTGGGCTGCTGGGTCCTTTTCCCTAGTCTGTCTTAGTCTGGAAGCTCATTTGAAACCTGCTCACCATGGGTGGGCCTGCTGGTATCTGTAATACCTGTGGCATAGCTTTCAACATCACAGCAACATGCAAGCCCCCACAGCATGACAAGATGACAGACATGTGGAGGAAGAGTTTCTTAGATAGCAGTATTCATATGTTTTCAGTGTTTCTTTAGAAACAACTTTTATACTTTAACAAATGAAATAGTCAGTACATATTTTTGTTGGATATGGTGTTAGGTTCTGAAATATAGAAATGAAAAACACATAGACTCTCTTTAGCAATTCTAATCTATTTGCAATAAAATATAAAAAACATATTGCAATACTTTTTGATAAGTGCCACAATAAACATGTAATGTTGTTTTGTATTGTAAAATACCACAGAACTAAACCAATTGGCTATCCATATATAAAAATTACAATTGGATCCTTACCTCACACCATAAATGAAAATAAAGTCTAAGTGAATTAAATCCCTAAATGAGAAATGCATAGGTTTTATAAGAAGAGAGTAGAGCATATCTTTTTAACCTCAGGATAGGAAAGGACTTCCTAAACAAGTTACAGAAAGCCAGCCAACTCTTACAATAAAAATTTGATAAATTTAGTTAAGTCAAAATATATTTTTATACATTGAAAGAAACTATAAACAAAAGTAAGACAAGATAATTTTACTTCATCTTACCAACAAAGGCATATGCAAAAAATCCCACATAAATAAGAAAAATTCAATAGAAAAATTGTTGTTGTTGTTGTTAGGTGCCGTCGAGTCGGTATCCGACTCATAGCGACCCTCTGTACAACAGGGGAAACACTATTGTCAGTGCTTCTCTGCTGTTCATAGGGTTTTCAATGGCAGATTGATTTTTGGGAGGGGGTTGCCAGGTCCTTCTCCCAAGCCTACAGCTTTTGGTGTTCCCAGGCAGTCTCCCATCCAGGTACTAACCAGGCCCGACCCTGCTTAGCTTCTGAGATCTGACGGGATTGGATGCCACAAGGCTACCGCTGCAGGCAAATAGAAAAATTAGGCAATGAGTATATGTAGAAAGTCCCCAAGGAGAATATATAAACAGCCAGGAAACATAAAAGAAATCAAATAAATGTAAATTAAAACCCACCGTGAAATTCCATTTTTATATCAAACTGAAAGACAAGAAGGAAAGGTCTAAGAGGGTGTACTTCTGGCAAGTATATGGAGCAATGAGAGCATCCTATACGCTACCAGTAGGAGTACAAATGAGTACAATATTTAGAGAGCAGTTAAAATAAACAAACAAGGCTACATGGGCCAACATTTAAAACATTCTTAAACAACACTGTGTTGAGAAAAAAAAAAGAAATAAATAGAACCCACAGAAGATATTCATTTTTCAAAGCAGGTGCATTTTCTCATACGCTGCTATTCTTTACTTCCATTGAAGCAGTTCATTGAATTATGATCCCTAAAGCTACCAAAGGAGTTTCTTGTAGCATTAATACATAACATTTGGTAGGTGCCCAGGATGTTGATCACTCTACCAATGCTTTGGTAGATAAGTCACCAACGTTGAAAACAGAGCTTTCAAACTTTGGATTGATATATAAACAGCCAAAATACGTGTACTCTTGAGCAAGCTTTATGGACCGTAAAGGGCCAGCTTGCACCTGAGGGACATTGTTGGTCCAGCCTTGGTGTTCTTTTTTCTCCCCTAGGCTAGCTGGCAAGGGCTGGCTATTTCAACTCATATTGCCGTTCATATAGCCCAGCTTTTTGTAAATTTGTTTTTCTCCTTTTTAAGTCCATTTGTTTCTTGGAAGAATTTTCTCCTAGGAGCTTTGGAGTAGAGTGTCTTGTTTTGTGTGAGAATTTACCACATTTTGCTTGCATCAAATGGATTTATCTGAGTTTCACAGAATTCCATTTCACTGTATTATTTTGGAAAAAAAATGGTAGCTTATCTTTTCTGTGCTATCCATGATCTCATGGATTTCTGTGTCTTCCTGGCTTTTCCTGTTTCAGACCAAAACATTCTTGTCTCCATGAGCCTGTCCCTGTGTCCTCTTTTCCTTTTTCCTTAAGGACTTTTCTCTCTAGTTTTTTTCTGGCACTTGGAGTAGGGCACAAGAAATTGGCTATGAGGTAAGCAAGGCATTTAGATTTTGCATGAGGTGCTTGTCTATAACAGTACATGGCATACCAGGGGAAATTTGGTAATGTTTTCTGGTGGTATACTGCAAAAAGGTTTAGACTTTAGGCTGGCAGTTTTCTGGCTGTGTGATCTTGGAAAAACTCATAAAAACTCTTGAACTTGGAAAAGACTTATAAAAACTGTAAGCCATAGTTTCATCTATTGAAGGACAGAAATAATAAAATATCTCCTAGAGTTGTATAGTTTAATTTATTTGAAAGTGCAGTGTAAATTATAAAGTGCCATATATGTATGAGATATTAGTGTCTTTTTATGATGTCTTACATTCTTTTGATCCTTTTTGATTTCATCAGTACATGGTGTCATTATGCTTGTAATTCAACACAGAATAGCTTTCATCCCTATTTTCTTTGTGCTCTTTGTTTTTTAAAGAATGGCTGGGTTATTTATTCATAAATGCATTGTATCTGGGGGTAGTCTTTTTTTTCAGTATGGGAGGGGGTTGAACCTGGGGCTTCATACATTCTAGGCAAGTGTTCTACCATGAAGCTGCACCTCAGCCCAGTTATTTATTTATTTATTTATTTACATTTTGAGACAGGGTCTCACTAAGTCTCACAGAAATTCTGGCAGTTTCCCTTTATTGACCCCAAACCTTTGGGCACAGGTATAGTGAATCAGAAAGAAGCCCCACCCCCCAAAAAAACCTGAGAACTGTGTCCCACAACTCTGCATGTGCTATTACAGGTGGGCGTGGCATCAGGCTACAGAGAATCCTTTTTAACACCTAGAAATTATTAAATATGGAGCCAGGCATGGTGGTGCACACCTGTAATCCCTGTGATTGGGGAGGCAGGTGGGAGGCAGAGGCAGGAGGATCACCTGAATAACTTAGTGAGACCCTGTCTCAATTGAAAAAAAAAATAAAAAGGGTTTAGGGGTGCAGCTCAGTGGCAGATTGCCTGCCAAACATGTGTGAGGCCCCAGGTTCAGCATCCCCAGTACTACCAAAATAATAATTAATAGCACATACAGAGTCATGGGCCACAGCTCCAAGTTTTAGGGAGCTTTTTTCTGATTCACTAAAGCTGTGCACAAAGGTTTGGGATCACTAATGGGAAACTGCCAGAATTTTTGGGTTTCCTCCCTAAAGAAGTCATATATAAAGAAACTAAAAACTGAGTGAATTATAAAATATTATGTAAATTGATGCTAGACATGGAAAATTCTTGAATATGGAAAAATTTCAGAGACTACCCATATACCATTGGTTGATGTAGGTTGAGCTCATCTGAAGTCAAAAGAATCCAAAGAGAAGTACAGTGAAGTAAAAGCACCTAGATCTGGAAGTTCATGTTTTCTTGCCTAGCCGGAGTGAGAAAGAAACAAGAAGATTTTGGATACAGCAATACCTTTGGGCTTTAACAGTGCTCAGAGGTATGCTGGAAATTGGATACAGTGGGCAACATATGAATTTTCAGAGAATAAACAAGAAACTTTAATTGTGAAAACAAGTCAGTTCTTTGTATACATGCAGCCTAAGATAGTGGAATGAAAAATAAACAAACAAACAAAGCCCTTATACTGTACCAGCAGTTAATTTGGAGGCTGATTTTAAGCAATTCATTTACTATTTGAATCTTTTTCTCATCTATAAATTGAAAATGTCACTGCCTGCTTCAAAAAGCTGTTGAAGATTGCTTGTAATGATGTATGTGACTTGCCATGGAAATATGAGTTAAAATTTTAGGACTTAACTTTTATGTAGTCTAGAAGAATTCAGTAGTATTCTCAAAAATCAGATTACCTGTATTACATAATCAAGAAGTGTGACCTTTAGTGTTAGTATATCTATTGTTTGAATAGGCTATTTGTTAGACTCTTTGATCATCAGGGAGACCTAACTATAAAGGATAAGCATCTGGGAGCCAGAGAAGGAGATGTAATTTGAATAATAAAAATATGTTAGCAGCATTCATGACCTAGTATGCAGTATATACAATGTGATAGTGATACAATTTATAACTTAATAAATGGACATGATCTATAGGAATTAAGGTCTAAAGAATGGTTGGTTTTGGAAAGGGAGGGTGAGTAACTGGAAGAAGGATGAGAGAACTTTTATAGAGGGATGGAAATATTCCTTACCCTTAGTAGGCTGTTTTTTACTCGTATATACATTTATTAAAACTCATAGAACTCGTTGTTGTTGTTAGATACTGTCAAGTTGGATCCAACTCATAGCAACCCTCATAGGGGTTTCAATGGCTGATTGTTTGGGGATTGCTTTGAGAGTGGATTGCCATGTGTTTCTCCCATTTTTGTGGTGCTAGGGATTGAACCCAGGTCCTTAGAGAGTGTAATGCAGCACTCTACCAACTGAGCTAAACCCCAGCCCATAGAACTCATAGAATACTTGAAATCTGTGTGTTTTCTGTATACTGTAACAAAAGCAATAAAGGTGGGAAAAGGTTTAAATGGAAAAAATGATTAGGTAGGAAAGCAATAAGCAAGTGGATACAGATTGTTATAGTACAAGTGGAACATCTAACTGTAGTGGAAAACAGAGTGAAAGAATCATAATAGCTAGAAGGGAGTTAACCCAGGAATGCTGTCTACTTGATGAGTATATGAGCTGAGTTTTGAGGCCAGGATGACCTCCAAATTAGCAGAAAGAAGATCTTTTAAATCATGGAAACCATGTGCCCAGGGGCTCAAAGGGAGCAAGGTGCAAACTGAGGCAGGATACCAGGTTGATTTAAAAATTTTAATGGTGGAGAAACAATGCTTTCATGGGTCTATTCATAAAAGTAAGAATTGCAGTAAGATTTTGTGGAAGCTTTATAATTATTCACTTATTTATATTTGGGATTATTACTATTTGAATTATATGTATTTCTATAGAATATTCTTTTTGAGAGCTTGAATATTTTGGTTAGTATGCCCTAAAGTATGAACACCCATGTTTTCATTTATATCTCTAGTATTTCTGTTATACGAAGAAGTTAGTATTCACATGTTTATTAGTCTACTTAATTGAAACTAAATGTGTGCTTTGATGACTTTCATTTGGTCTCATTACCTTTTTGATTTATTTCCTAAGAATCTTACTATGAGGAGTCAGACTCATCTTTTATGGAACTTAAAAAGTTTAAGATGTGTTGAAATTTTCTTCCTTATTGGCTATCTCACCTAAAAGATTGCTTACCAATTATAAGAATATTTCCAACCTTCCCTGGCATAGACTTCTAAGAAATTTCTGCACTCACTGAGTTTGACAGTTGAATCCATAAACTCTTGATCTGAAAGCCCTTGATACTAATTATTGTATTATGTTCCTCAAAGAACAGGAAAGAGATTAAGATAACAACGGTTTGCATAATTCAGGCTGTAACATAAAGCATGGAAAAAGAGCAATGTGGTTTTTGGTATGTAAGCTTTATGTAGAATATAAGTATGATCTTTTAAAAACGAATGTTCTTAAGAAAGTATCAATGGCATGTATTTGAAGTACTTTGGAAACATTTCATCAGGTTATTAAATTTGTAGTGTCATAAATTTTAGCAAATGAAAGTATTACAATTGTTTAAAATGGAAGTGAATCCGTTTTAGTCAGATAAATTATTACTTTCTTCTGGTTGGGAAGGAAAAGGTAAGTAGCACCTCACAAATCAACAGTGATGATGGGAAGCTTCACTGTAAATATATTCAGTTTGAAAATTATTGTCCCTCCAAGAAGATATGCATTAAGCATTAAGGATAATGGTGATCACTTATATTTTTCTTATTAGCTTGATGTTTATGAGATTTCTTTAGTTAACCCAGGTCTCGTTAGAGTTATAGGCTACTTTCACCTGGATTGGTCCTTGTCCAATTTTCACACTGTGTAAATATGGGTAGAAATGAGAAAAAAAGTACTCCTGGGAAATTGCTTTGAAAACTAAGGAAGTCTCTTAGAAACATAAAGCATCTTGGCATCTTCTATGTTATGAATGACATATTAATGGAATTGGCTTTTATGACTGGCTTATGGAATCAGACTCTACTGTCACATCTTGTATGTGGATAAATGGGTAGATTGTGTACTCGTTTCTGTGAAAAACTATGACTAGTTTGTAGTAGAACTGCAGTATTATCAAGAATTTATGACTTAGAAGTTTTGGTAAAAATAGAACTTGTTTTAAGCCAAATACCTTAATGAGAAAACCCTTTAATCTGTAACTGTTCACAAGAATTACTTGATTTGGTCTTGATAGATGAGAAAAGAGACTTGCTTGTCATTATGTCTCCAGGTTCAGCAAGAGAAATATGAAAAAATGTCCTCCTGCATTTTCTGAGGTTTGGTTGTATAGTTTTATCACTGGGATTCTCCTCAGTCCAGATAGCCCACCTTCCATGCCCCTCACTCCATCCTGGAAACCTATTATTCCTCCATATATACTCCATGCTTTACAAATTATCTCCCAAGGATAGTCTACCAAATTTTACATACTTTTGTTAATGTAATATGTTGCTGTTAGGGGCTGTTAAGTCAGTGTCCAACTCATAGTGACCCTATGTAAAACAGGCAAAACACTATTGTCAGTGAATCTCTGCTATTCATAGGGTTTTCAATGGCAGATTGATTTTTTTGGGAGCGGGTTGCCAGGTCCTTCTCCCAAGCCTACAGTATCTTGTATTCCCAGGCCTCCCATCTAAGTACTAACCAGGCCTGACCATGCTTATCTTCTGAGATCTGATGGGATTGGATGCCACAATGCTACGGGTGAAGACTAATATAACTCATATAAAAGTTTATGTTCAATGTGAAATCATCTATGTTGCTACAAAGACACTTGACATTTTACTTCACTTTGGAAGCCATATTACACTTAAGCATGTATTTTCCATCATTTAAAAAATATTGAAATTAATTTATTGATTCTCCATTTTGACCTGTAAGGAGTCCATGTTGGCTTAAAGTCCTGTTAACAAGCTTGGGCCTTTAACCAAGCCAAAATTGGTTACATGTGACACCAGACCTCTTCGTGTGACCGTGATTATACCTTTGTAATAGTGAGTTTATTTGAAACAAGTTTAAGGCAATAAAGTAAATGCCTAAGAAAAGAAGTTATCATCAGAGGTTTATGAGTTATAGAGACAAAGACCTTCAACTGAGCTCACCATTGTTGTTGTTGTTAGGTGCCATCGAGTTGGTATCTGACTCATAGTGACCCACATAGGGTTTTCAATGGCTGTTTTGGGATTGCCTTGGGAGTGGATTGCCAGGTCCTTCTCCCATTTTTGCAGGTTTGCATTATGACTTAGAAGTTTTGGTAAAAACTTGCATTTTTGCGGTGCTGGGAATTGAACTCGGGACCTCAGAGACTGCAGCGCAGTGCTCTACCAACTGAGCTAAATCCCAGCCCTAGCTCACCATAGAGTAATTTAAAAAGAAAAAAAAAAGAAAAAAAAAAAAAAAAAAAAAAAAAAAAAAAAAAAAAAAAAAGAAAAAGAGCCGGGCATAGTGGTCCACGCCTGTAGTCCCAGGAACTCCAGAGGCAGAGGCAGGTGGATTGAAAGTTTGAGGCCAGAGGCAGCCTGTGTAACTAGCGAGACCCTGTCTCAAGTTAAAAATAATAAGTAAAAAACTAAACGGGCTAAGGGTACACCTCGTGGTAGAGCACTGGCAAAGTATTTGCAAGGCCCTGGGCTCACAGTTCCATAAAACAAAACAAAACAAAAAACCAAAGAAAGTGTTTGAATTGATGAGCTGTTTGAATTGCTCCTCTGACCTGTGGGTTGACCTGTGCCATTACCTCCTTAGGTTTGAAGGTTAATTGCCCTCCTCTTCTTTCCCCCTAAGGTAACCCTGACCAGAATTTCCAGAATTTTCTTTTTGAAGAGTAATACCATTGGTGCAGTACATTGGGTCAGGATATGGCCTTGCACATTCTGTATTTCACTAAGACCATGGAGTAGAAATGGCCACCTCTGATGCTCCCCTTGGATGGGGACTTAGAAAAGTGCTACCCCAAACCCGAACCATCCTGCATCTTCATAGCTCCTGATAGCAGGAGGATCATTCTGTTTTGGCCTAAAGCTGTTTTCTTCATTGTCAGGTTTGGAGAATAATAATGCTATTATTCAGGGAGATAAAGATGAAATAAGTTATTTGAATATAGTCAACAATGATAGAATTATTTTAAAAGATGATATGCTGTTGTTGTTAGGTGCTGTCGAGTTGGTATCCGACTCATAGCGACCCTCATAGGGTTTTCAATGGCTGACTGTTTCGGGATTGCCTAGGGAGTGGATTGCCAGGCCCTTCTCCCATTTTTGCGGTGCTGGGAATTGAACTCGGGACCTCAAAGACTGCAGTGCAGAGCTCTACCCACTGAGCCAAATCCCAGCCCAAAAGATGATATAGATAATTTAAAATTTCCTTATTTTTCAATGTGCCTGGCCTGTCTTATCTTCAGAACACTTCTGGAATTGCTATAATGAATAGCTTAATCAGTCCGTATAAATTGGTTGTACGCTGCTAAGGACTGTAATTGGAAATACAGTAAATCCTTTAAGTAAGGATTAGTGATTATAGAAAGCTGATTTGCAACAGTTAAATGTTCACATTACACTAAAGTGAGATATAAACACTCCTTTGTAACTTGCATGTCATTACAACACACAGATGTCTTGGCTCCAAGAGCACATGTATTAAATGAGTGCTGGCTTGGATTTATGCCAGGGTTGAGGCTTAGTGATCTTAAGTAAGAGCCCAGAACATCTAATGATGGGAGGTCAAGCTAACTGCTCTTTGCTCTGGGAGCTTTAGGTCATGCCTTAGAATCTGTTGCTGATGGAGAGTAGAAGCCCAGTACTGTCTCTTTCCCTACAACATGCTTCAAGCTTTCTCACAACTAAAGACAAACCTTATCAGTACATGAAGACCTTAAGAGATAAATTGAAAATGTTGCAGAAATTTCTTCTTAGGGCAAGTATTGGCTGATTTAGTTGTTTCCAGAGCTGCTATATTTTTCCCTGCTGTATTTGGCTCTGGGATAACTGTGAGTGCAGAGTGCATCTTTCCTTGTGTTTAGAAAAATTGTGTATATTAGGGAGAGGAAAGTGGGAGGAAGGAGAAGACTTAAAAGAACATAAATAAGGTTATGTGTTAGATCAGATCCCTAGGTGAGATTATTAATTTTCATGGAACTGGCAGTTCTTGGGAATGAATCCACATAAGGATCTGAATCTTGTAGGAGGAAGCATGAGCCTGAATTTTCAGGTCTTTAAGCATTGACTGCTGGGTGCAAATGCTAGGGGAGATTGAACTGTGCTAACATTCCTGCTAGAATTTAATATTTTTCTTGGTGCTCTGGTTAAGGAATTATACATGTTTTGAGTGGTTTGGCCCCAATCCTATTATTTTTAGCATGCAAATTTGCAGAATGATAAGTTTGGGGAATGCATGTATTACATTTATATCAGAAATGCTGGTATACCGTGGTAAGTATATTCTTAGTAAAGTACTTGTATGTTGATGTGTGGGCTGGGATTTAGCTCAGTTGGTAGAGCACTGCGCTGCAGTCTCTGAGGTCCCGAGTTCAATTCCCAGCACCGCAAAAATGGGAGAAGGGCCTGGCAATCCACTCCCTAGGCAATCCCGAAACAGTCAGCCATTGAAAACCCTATGAGGGTCACTATGAGTCGAATACCGACTCTACAGCACCTAACAACAACACAACAATAACATAGTTATTTCTTTTTGCAGTTTGCTTTTTGTCTTATCATTTTGCATATTTATTTAACCATGTAGAATGACATGTTGCTGTGTAAAATTTGCAAAAAGACTTCAGTGACCAAATTGAAAAACTGAGGCATAAAAAATTTGTGTTATTCTCATATAATTGCAATATTTCCTTTTATTAAATTGCTCATCACTTTATTGAAACTCTGTTAAGGCATATAATGTATAATTGCCTTATCATTTTTTCAAGTAACATATTAAGAGTGAAAAGCCCAAATTTAAATTTAATTGATGAGAGAGTGAGACTTCTAAAAGTCTTAGTATAGTAATGAAATTCACTATTAAATTTGTTTTCTTGAAAGAACTTCCTCTTCCCTTATAATGTAAGGTGCCATAAGTATTATCCTATCAAATCTAAAACCATGTAAACATGAAATATTGACTGGATACCTGCTCACTGTCATGATCATCATTGGGAAACAGACTCTTTAAAGAATATTAAAGCCTTTATTTAAGCTGTATTTAAAGTAGGAAACTTGGTATTTATTTAGACCAAAAAAGATGTTGTTTTTGGGTGCCATCAAGTCAGTTCTGAGTGATAGCGACCCTATGCAGAACACAATGAAACACTGCCCAATACACGATCTTTTTATGTTTGAGCCCAGTGTTATAGACACTATGTTTCTTCTCATTTTGAGTTGTGCCACATCAGCAAATGGAGGTCCTGGGGGCTTTACTCTGTTTTTATCATTAAAATTGACTCTACTTTGAGGAGGCAATTCTTCCCCAGTTGTTTCTTGAATACCTTCCAAGGGTTCATTTCTAGACACTGTATTTGACAGTGTTTCTCTGTTATTGATAAGGTTTTCAATGGTTGTTTTGGGAATAGGCTGCCAGGTCCTTCTCCCCAGTATGTCTTAGTCTGGAACCTCTGCTCAAACCCCTCCACCATGGGTAGGCCTGCTGGTATCTGAAATACCAGTGGCATAGCTTTCAGCATCATAGCAACACGTAAGCCCCCACAGCATGACAAGCTGACAGACACATGGGGGCCAGAAAAAATATGAAGTAATTAAATGAGTTGTTGTTGTTGTTAGGTGCTGTCGAGTTAGTATCCGACTCATAGCCACCCTGCGTACAACAGGTGAAACACTATTATCAGTGCTTCTCTGCTGTTCATAGGGTTTTCCATGGTGGATTGATTTTTGGGAGTGGGTTGCCAGGTCTGTCTCCCAAGCCTACAGCACCTGGCGTTCCCAGGCAGTTTGCCATCCAAGTACTAACCAGGCCTGACCCTGCTTAGCTTTGAGATCTGACGGGATTGGATGTCACAGGGCTACGGCTGCAGGAGATTAAATGAGAGAGTGGCTTAATTCCTGCCTTTTTCATTGTCTTGCTTATATTTCTCCTATTTGTGAAAAGATGAAACTCCAGTTTCCAGAGTCAATCTCTTCCCCTTGTGCCATTCAGGTGGGTGGTGAATAGCACTAGCAAGAAGACTTGGGGTGTCACTGCTTTCTTGTCCTAAAGCACACCAGTCCCCAGCTGCATCTGGTGTTGAGCCCCTCTGAAGCCTTCCAGTTGGCATTTGGATAAAGCCTGAACATGTGGAGTACAGATTCAGTTTGAGGTAGCTTTGGAGGTCATTTCTCCCTTGAGTGGCTGAGGGTAGAAAGCCCTGCTACCAAGGAATTTAATGGTTGGGGATAGAGAGGAAGGGCAGGCAACCAACCCCAGGCAGGAAAAAACAAACAAACAAACAACAACAACAACAACAACAACAACAAAACACTAAAGAATCTATAAGATAAGTAAAGAAGCATGTCACATTATCAAAGACCAAAAAGCCTTAGAAGCATCCATCTAAAGATCATGCAGATATTTTTAGGATTGTTTTTCTTACACATTGTCATGGAAGAAGCAACAGAAAAATCAAAGTATGCTGAAGATGTGCAAGAAGAGACGAATCAGAATATACCACTTTATTCTTGGTTGGCAGTCTTCTCTCCTCACCTCGGGGCCAGATGAGTGCCGACTGATACTGTAAGAAGAGGCCTGAGACCCATAATTAATTATTGGAGCTGTGCAGAATCATTCATAATGGATGCGTCACAAAGAAACAAGACTGCAGAAGACGACAGTCCCGGCAGACCCAGAATTTCAGAGGATGAACCTCCTTAAGCATGTGCAGTACCTAATAAATTGCATGCTAACAACAAATAATCTACATTTTCAGTAGTCATGGCTTCTGTTGACTTTGATTATTATCCTGACGTTAAGATATTTGCATATAGAAATTTTAGATCTGATTTGAAGGCTTATTAGATTGGTTGTGTTTCCCAAAGGATATTCCCATAAATACCTTCTTAAGCTTCTCCTAGAAACATTTAGTGTTCTTTTAAAGAAATTTGCTATTGAGTTGTTAACTATTTGATGTCTGTGGAATATAATTCAGTTAGTGGTCTCAGAAGGCTATGGGTCATATGTCTATTGGAGGATTTCTGTGATTTTCAGTCACACAAATGTTGACTTTTGATGGCCTTTTCCCTAGGTACAGTCAATACATTATGAGAATTTCCCCGATGTTAAAAATCAGAACTGATTTTAATGAAGGAAAAGTAGATATATATTGTTCAGGGACGGCAGGTTGCCTGCATGGTATTTATTTTCCTTACCAGCACAATGCTAGTTTTCTCTGGAAGGTTCCAGAGGGAGTAGGCAGGCACAAATTTTATTGGTACCTATTTAAAGACAAAAAGCAAAAAACAAAACAAAGCAAAACCTTAAACTTCTGGGGCTCTTTTTTAGTTCAACAGAAACATCTTCCACAGCGATGGCCAATGAGATGGAAGTTGAAGGCCTCCCACCTTTGATGGTCCATGGCTCTGATTCCTAGCTGCAAGGTTTCTGGCCTCCGCTTGACTTGATGGCTGTAGCATTGCCTGTTGTGTGGGAAACCAAAGGCTTATTCTTATCTTGGCTCTGCTCAGACTTCCAGATATTTCCCCAGATCTGGCTTCTCTCTCTCTCTTCCCTTCCCTCTCCTTTCCTAGCCTTTCTGATGTGTACTCTCGGGCTGGTGTTGATTTTTCAGATCCTGTCTTTCACTCGCAGTCATGCAGTCTGAGTACATCCCCTTTGCCTTGGCATTTTCCTACTTCAAGGGCTCTTGAGTGTATTCTTTCATTTACTTTTAAGAAGGCAGCATGGAGTAGGGGTCTGGAACAGGGGATGTAGAATCAGACAGGCCTGGATTTGAATTCTGGGAGTTACTTAATATCCCATTTTAAGGTCTGAGCTGGGAGTTACTTAATATCCCATTTTAAGGTCTGAGCTATGAACATTCTCATTTGTTTTTAGTTTTCCCCAGGAACCTTCATATTGTTTCCCACAGCAGCTGCACCAGTTTAATTCCTACCAACAGTGCACAAGGGTTCCCATTTCTCTACATCCTTGCCAGCAATTATTTTCTGATTTTTGTTTGTTTGTTTATTTTTTGATAATAGCTATTCTAGTGAGTATGAGATGATTTTTTTTCTCGTGGTTTTGATTTGCATTTCCCTGATTACTAGTAGTGTTGAGCATCTTTTTATATGCTTCTTGGCCATTTGTATATCTTCTTTGGAGAAATTCCTATTCAAGTTCTTTGCCTGAATTTAATTGGAATATCATTTTTGTTATTGAATTGTAGTAGTTACTTATATATTTTGGATGTTAACTTCTTATATATGGTTGCAAATATTTTCTCTCTAACTGTTCATTGTTTTATTACTCTCTTGGTTGCTTTCTGTGTGCCAAAACATTTGGATTTGGTATAGTCCCACTTGCCTATTCTTGCTTTGTTGTCTGTGCCTTTGGTGTCATGTCCGAGAAATCGTTGCCAAGGCCATTGTTGTGATGTGTTTCTCCTAAATTTTCTTCTAGGAGTTTTATAGTTTCAGGTCTTAAGTTTAAATCATCAATCTATTTTGAGTTGCTTTTATGTATAGTAGATCAGGATCCAGTTTCTTTCTTTTGCATGTGGACATTCACTTTTCCCAATACTATTTATTGACAAGTCTATCTTTTTCCCCTTATGTGGTCTAGTACACTTGCTGTAGATCTTCTGATTATATATGAGTGTTTATTTCTGACTTGTTTTGTTCCATTGCTGTATATATCTTGTCTTTCTGCCAGAGCCATATTATTTCAGTTACTATAGCTTTGTAATATGTTTGAAATCAGGAAGTGTGAGGTATACAGCTTTGTTCTTTTTTTTTTTTTTAAGGATTATTTTCTCTTCTGGATTCTTGTGATTTCATATGAATTTTAGAGCAGAATCATCCCAGAGGGATTTGGGAGACCAGGCCCTGGAAGTGGGCAGTTTTTGAAGGGGAAGGCACATTCTCTGTGTGGGCACACCCACATGGCTTTATGTACTGCTTGTCCCATGGGTAGGAATTTGGCCAGAGAAGGGCCCCACTCTGGTCATGAAAGCTCAGAGCCCAAGGTGAAGTTTCCTCTTCCTGGTATAAGAACAGTTCTGACTAGTTCCGAGACCACCAGCAAGTAGCAATTCCCTAGTGACACTTTTTTTTCT
This sequence comes from Pedetes capensis, assembly GCA_007922755.1. Lineage (NCBI taxonomy): Eukaryota > Metazoa > Chordata > Mammalia > Rodentia > Pedetidae > Pedetes > Pedetes capensis. The sequence goes on along the minus strand of VMDO01006134.1, from coordinate 57,810 downwards.
TGACTGAAAGGGGGAGATAATACAAATATTATCCAGATTATCAAGTTGCAAATGTTCATTGAGATAATGTATCCAAAGTATTACCTAGATGCTAGCTGCTTTTATTGGCTTAAGTACCCCAGGTGTCCTTTGGCTCTGAGGTCCTCTCTAGTAGGAGGACGTTGGACAGTCACTTGAGCTCCTCAGACACGACTTCCTCAAGTGTAAAATATGGATAGCAACTTCTACCTCAGAGCTGTTGATGGGTATAGTGGGAGGAAGCACAGAAAACTCATCACACAACCCTTGCAACTGGCTTGACTATCAGGAGACCTCTGTATTTCTGATCAGATGAGGTGGAGATTCTAGGCCACTGTTGTCTTCCATAATTTTTTTAGGTAAAATTTTCCAAGTGAAAATTGCCTCAGACCAGACAATCTGTTCATACTTTGAAGAAAGTCAGTTTACTAAACCGGAAAGAAACTCTTGACAAGTTATCTCCCTTTCTGTTTTTGTTTTACTTATTTCATTAATTAATTTATTTTTGTGCTACTTGGGGGTTGAACTCAAGGCCTCTCACATACTTTATAAGTGCTCTACCGCTGAGCTTGCACTTCTAGCCCCATTTTTATTTTTTATTTTGAGTCAGGGTCCCACTAAGTTATACAGATTGCCTCTAGCCTTGAACTCATGATCCTCCTGCCTCTGTCTCCTGAGTTGCTGGGATTACAGGTATATGCCACCACATGTTTTTGCTGTTTTTATTTTTCCTATCTCAAAGTATTGCCTTCATGTCCTATCTCTACTCAAGGCAATCTGACAAAATTAATCTTGTTTTTGCTAGGCTTTCTTGCCAAAATTATCCTCACAGCAATAATTGACAGGCCCCTGTGGCATTAGAGATTGTAAAAAGCCATCACTGGTGACCATAACATCATCCATGTGGTATGATAATTATGATATTGATTTTTTTTTTTTTTTTTTGCAGTACTGGGGGTTGAACCCAGGGCCTCACACTTGCATGCTTGCATGCTTTGCAAGTGCCTGACCACTGAGCTGCATCCCCAGCCCTTTTTTTTTTTTTTTTAAGTTTTTGAGACAGGGTCTCACTAAATTATGCAGGCTGCCTCTGGTCTCGAACTTGTGATCTTCTTGCCTCTGCCTCCCAAGTTTCTGGAATTACAGGAGTGCACCACCACACCCAGCCTATTGATGTTTTTTAAATGTCTGAATTGGGGTTCTAATGACCCTATGATCAGAACCATAGAGGATTGTAAGTAAACTACAGGCCAGCCTCTTCTGTGTTCTATTTTAATAGAGCTGTTAGTGACAAGCTTATTTGACTGAACACATATTTTTACTATATTAAAAAAAGATTGAGGTTGTCCACAGTTTTGCTTTACTTGGTTCTACAATCAATACCTATAGAAGCAGCTGTCAAAAAAATCAGATGCATTGCTTTGGGAAAAGCTGTGACAAAGATCTCTTTAAAGTATTGAAATGTAAAGATGTCACCTTGAAGAGGAAGGTGCGTCTGACTCATGCCATGGTATTTTCAGTTGCATCATATGGTTGTGAAAGCTGGACACTGAACAAGGGAGACAGGAGAAGAATTGATGCTTTTGAATTATGGTGCTGGAGACAAATATTGAATATACCATGGGCTGCTAAAAGAACCAACAGATCTGTCTGAGAAGAAGTGCAACCAGTGTGCTCCTTGCAAGCAAAGATGGCTAGACTGAGTCTTACGTATTTTGGACATGTAGTCAGGAGGAACCAATCCCTGGAGAAGGACATCATGTTTGAGAGAGTGGCAAAAAAATAAAAATAATAATAAAGGAAGACCTCAATTAGATCAGTTGTTTAAGCCAACAATGGGCTTAAACATCAATAAGCTCGTGTGCCTGGCACAGAATTGGGGAGTGTTTTGTTCTGCTCTACGTAGGGCCACTATGAGTCAGACCTGACTTGATGGCACCTAACAACAAGAAGAACATATTTTAAAAAAGAGGAAATGATTTATTAGTACCATTGAGTAAGTCATTATGTCTGCCTTTTATATTTAATAACAGTTTCATATACTTTGACCATGTAGAGATAATGAGATTATTGTGCTGGGGAAAAGCAAGCATGGAATTAAGTATTCTCTCTCTCTGAGACCCACATGCTCACGCACGCACACACACACACACACACGCAGCCTTTCAATCCAAGACATGAATGTTTATGTAATATTAGTGTTCTTTGGTAAACAATTTTTGTTTAATCATAGAGATAGCAAGTATTTTCAGTTATAGTACCCAGAGGGATGGGCACTGAGCATTTTGGAACTGACATGGGAATAGTAAGTCTTTAAAAACTTAAGCTCTAATTTGAAATCTTTTCAAATGCAAGGTAACTTTTAATTTCCCACAGGCTTTGAATTTGAGTCCATATCAAAGGAAATTTATTCCATATCAAAGGAAAATATGTGTTTAATTAAGAAAGCATTATTTACAAAGTGGCAGCTGTGTCACTGTCATCATGAATGCCAGGAAAGATACATAATAAATCAGATGGTGTCTTTACTTCTGTCTTTCCTCTTAAGCTGGTGCCTGTACTAATTTATATTAATCAAATACAAAGAGTCACTGATAAGTGGGAATTAGAAGAGTGATTTGCTTTGTCTTACATAGATTTTATTGTTACTTTTGAGTTAAAAAAAGCAAAACCAGGGCTTCCCTTGTTCTTTCTCTTTCTTCCTTGAAGTATTTGTTTTCTGTATCCTGGATATGGATAAGTAAATGTCTCTTTCTGGTAAAATGGGAAATGTAGGATTGCTGTCATGGATAACAAATCCATGAAAGTCGGAGCCTACTAAATAACGTCCCTGTACCTCCTGGAAAGTGTCAGATGGAGCTTTGATTAAAAAGTGGGAAGAAGTAACATCATCCAGAAAGGTCACATTTAAAAATAGAACAGATAGGCCACAAATAGAAAAATTATAATAACTGATTCTGATTACGAGATGATTTTCCTAAATAGATTACACCTGTAGAACAGTTAGGCTGTTAATTAAGTGGGATTGAGTAAGTAGTGCAGAGACTTGGTCTCCATGGTGCAGGGTAGAGAATGTGTATCCAGTCCCTACCCAGGGAGCCGCTGGTGCACCCCAGACCATTCTTAAAGCCAGTGCTTTAGGATTTATCCTTTTGCTCTGTTCTATGACTTCTGTAAGCCTCTTCAGATATTGTTTACACAGAGGGTCATCTTTCTGGAAAGTGCATGGGACAGACACTGTGATTAATGAGTGAAAGAAGCAATTAGCCTTATAATACTGAGTGTTAGTGGCAAGAGGCCACATATTTTCTTAAGGTACAGGAGGAATGTCAAGAGTTAAATAAATTAGCTTATACTTGTGCACAGTTTTTGCCTCCACAAACTAGCCTTTTAATGTCAGTATACTTTGAGAAACAGAATGGGACAGATGTCAAGATACCTCTTCCACCTGCCATGAGGGCAAGATTTTAAGACTTTCTTGGACCCAAAGAAAAAGGACCCTTGAGTCTTGGGTGGCATTATTGTTCTAATAAGCACGTCCACTATAGTTAATGAAAAATGTCACCATCCTCATTCCTATATTATTACGAGATCAGACTCCTTCTAAATTTATTTGTTGGTGGAATAAGATATTAATTTTTTGTGCTTAAAATGTTATACAGAATGTGCAGCTGATAATTTTGAACTCAAGATTAGTTTGTCTGGAAGCTTGGAATATTTATCTGTGGAAAAACTTAGTGAAAAATGTTGTCTGAAAAGAGTGTTAAAGATCCCAGTTTCTCTATCCAGAGTTTAAAAGTACAATTTAACCTTTATTTAATGACATTTAGCCAATGCTTTTAAAATGTCCTTTTTCCACTCTATCATTTGCCAAATCGTTGTCATTTATAGATCAATAAAAGTCCAAAGAGGTTAAGTGACTTGTCAAAATAACACAGCAAGCAGCAGAATCAGAAAAAGATTTGAGCCTTTTAATTTGTAGTCTTTTACTCTAAAACAATTCGCTGGTTCTGCCCTCAGATCAGCACAAGCCAATTGAAGTGGAGCCTTCAGGTGTTCTTGTAAAAGAGATAATTGTCTGGCCTGGATAAAACTGAGTTGTTGTTTTTGTTTGTTTGTTTGTTTGTTTGTTTTTAGCAATACTTGTTATAGAGGATCTCTGGATTTGGCTAAACGGTTTATGTCCATCTTTAGCAAAGAAGAAATATAAAATTCACCTGAGGGTGAATGGCACATATGTGTAAAGACGATTTTCTGAATGAGAGAAAACAGCAAAAGATAAAACAAGCTTCCTTTATAGTTCTTAAGACATGGCCCTCAGAACATGGTTCTGTGTAGCTGTGTGTCATTTGATCCATAAATTTCTTCATTGAGATATGATGTCAGTATATGGAATTGGACTTTGCATTTCACCTTCTACTTCCGGTTTCAGAATTGATGGAATTACCTTTCCATCTTGGAGAGTTCATATTAATGATGCTGTTCATATTAATGATTTCTTTGTGGAAAATCTTTCTCTGTTTTAGCTAGAGTAAGGAGCAGGAAGCTGAAGGTTGTAGCTCATTGTCTAAAACACAGAATTAGAATCCAATTCTGGCAGAGACCAAATGAGTTGCCCTGAATTTGGCACACAGTGTAAAGAAGCTGGTCTCTGTTAATCGCATGTTCCTGTTCGTAAACAGGTGTTTGCCCAAAGGGCGTATACTTACACTTCTTTTCAGATGTTATGGAAGAGTGATTCACTGCAATAGGCAAACATTTCTCAATTTCACACCCCAAATACATTATGGCAGTTCTTTTAGTACTCTGGGACTCGGCTTTTTTACTAGCAGCAGAAGAGATGGGATTCCAGAAACCATAGCACCCTCCTTATTCAGTGTTTCTGAGTTTAACTGGCAGGCTGCTCTCCTTGTCTTTAATTAAGTTGCTTCTCAACCCAGTGTCCTTGAAAGACAGCTTTTGTGAAGAGTGCTAAACACTGTGGCTTTTTTAGGTTTGTTAGCAGCAGTGGAACTAATGAAGCTAGGGAATCAGGCTAAAATAGTCATTAAAAGGACCTTACTGCTGATCGCTGAGGGGAAAGGGAGAGGAAAAACATCAAGAAGACAAAACTGAGTCCTTTCCTTGACATTCCTCTTCCCCTTGCTAACCCAACTCTTCACACCAGCCCAAATCTGGCAGCATTGCTCTGTTTGTTTGAACTATTGTTTTATTTATTTCAGCATTTTTGCAAGTTTTTCTGGAGAAATGGTTCTCAATTGGGAGTAGGCAATTTTGGATCTTACTCCAAGACATATGGCAATGTCTGGGAACATTTTTGATTGTTACAACTAGGAAGAAAAGAGAGAGTGCTACTGGTATCTGGTGGGTAAAAATCAGGGAAACTGCTGACTTGCTTCAAATGTAAGGCAGCCCCTCAAGACAAAGAAGTGTGTGCCCCAAAATGTCCAAATGAGGAGGCTGAGAAACTCTACTCTAGATGAGGAAATTAAATCTTTTGAAGGAACTGGCCCGTCTGCAACTCATAGCTGCTTTGTGCAAGCAGATAGATAGATACTCAAAATATCCCACTCAACATAATGAAATTACTGAAATGATTGTCTTTTTTTTTTTTTTAACATTTTTTTACATTCTGGCACGATAAGATGCTCCAGGCTCATCTTGTGTGTTTCTGAGTCAGTATCTGACTCATAGTGACCCTCATAGGGTTTTCAATGGCTGACTGTTTTGGGATTGCCTTGGGAGTGGATTGCCAGGTCCTTCTCCCATTTTTGTGGTGCTGGGAATTGAGCTCAGGACCTCAGAGACTGCAGCGCAGCGCTCTACCAACTGAGCTAAATCCCAGCCCATCATCTAAGTCCTAAGATCAGCTATTTCTCTAAGGAGCGCTGTTCCTTCCATTGAGGAGTGGCACTAGAAATTAGGATCTGGATAAGATGTGTTTGTTGGCAATTGGTTTTTTAAACTCCAAAATGTAAACTTAGTTTTTTGTTGATACCAGTTTTTAAGACTTGGTCTTTGCTATATGTTGTATTGTTGTTAGGTGCCATCGAGTCAGTATCTGACTCATAGCGACTCTCTGTACAACCAGGGAAACACTATTGTCAGTGCTTCTCTGCTGTTCATAGGGTTTTCAATGGCAGATTGATTTTTGGGAGGTGGTTGCTGGGTCCTTCTCCCAAGCCTACAGCTTTTGGTGTTCCCAGGCAGTCTTCCATCCAGGTACTAACCAGGCCCAGCCCTGCTTAGCTTCTGAGATCTGACAGGATCTGATGCCACAGGGCTACAGCTGCAGGCCTTTGCCATATACATGAATATATTTTAAACATACTTTTCTCATGTTTGAGCTTATATGGAATGACCATATTACCCAAATAGTGTTGAAATTTGAAATGACATCTTTATAAGTTAAATGAAGTCTGTAACAATGTGATTTGTGAAATACCTTTCTTCTTTTATAACATACCGATGGTGTTTGAGACTACTGTTGCTTTAAGGCAACTTTGGTTTTGAACACCTTTACCACATGAAGTTTTATTTAGTTTTACTTCATAGCCTCGTACAGCTGTAAGGCACTTAGTCCTACCTTGTGGACATACAGATAATTTGTTTTGAAATGTGTAAGAACGGACATAATTATACAGACATAATAATGAACTTTGCTAGTAGAGTTTTATTGTAATTAAGTTTGTTGGATAGTCTTTCATTAGTCAATGTTCATATCATAAAAATTTAAGGTTTAAATTCTTCTAAAACTTAAAAGTTTTAATTCTTCATGATTTCTAGAATATTTTATTTTTTTCTAAAAATGCTTTGCTTACTTCAAAAACTATTGTCTACACTCTACATAGGGGCTGGGATTTAGCTCAGTGGGTAGAGCGCTGCGCTGCAGTCTCTGAGGTCCCGAGTTCAATTCCCAGCACCGCAAAAGTGGGAGAAGGGCCTCGCAATCCACTCCCAAGACAATCCCGAAACAGTCAGCCATTGAAAACCCCATGAGGGTCGCTATGAGTCGGATACCGACTCGATGGCACCTAACAACAACAACAACAACACTCTACATACCGGTCAGAGTTTTATCTTTCTGTGGCATCACTGATTTTAAAACATTTCAGGAATAAGTGAAAATAATTTTGGGTTTAAAACAAGTTTTTTCTCATTACTTAAATATTCATTTTTGTATTGAAAGAACTCTTTGAAATTTATTTAGATGCAAAATTTGTAGTTCATCACATTTAAGTATACAAAGAAAAATAAACAAAATAAATTGTTTAAGATATTCTTAAAGGTTTTTCACAGTCAACATCTATTTGAAATCACTTTTAAACTTAGAGTTGTCAGTGTCTGCATTTTTCCTCTGTGTCATCACAAGTTTTAGGGATGTAGCATTTAAAAAATAATTTGAGGTGAAATTCACATAACATAAAATTAACCATTTAAAAGTGAAGCACCCATTGGCATGTAGTATATCACAATGTTGTGCAGCCACTACCTCTGTCTAGTTCCAAAACATTCCCATCACTTCAGATTAAAACTCCTTACCCAATAAGTGTTTTCTCCCATTACTCTCCTTTTCTCCTGGCAGCACAGATTTGTGTTCTCTTTATAGATTTATCTGTTCCATATATTTCTTATAAATGGAATTATACAATATGTGATCTTTCTGTCTGGCTTCTTTCACTTACCATAATGTGTTGGAGGTTCATCTACTTTGTAACATATATCAGTACTTAGCTAGCTTTAAAGGCTGAATAATGTTCTATTGTATGGATATAACACATTTTGCTTATCTGTTCATCCACTGATAAATATTTGGGCTGCTTTCACCTTTTGGCTATTGAGAATAGTTGCTAATATGAACATATATGTACATGTACTCGAGTGCCCATTTTCAGTACTTTTGGACATGTATCTTGGAGTGGAATTGTGAGGTCATATGATTCCTTGATGTTTAATTTTTTTTTTGAGAGATAGCCAAACTGTTTTCCACAGTAGTGGAATGAATGACTTTTAAGAATTATTTCTAACTTTATATCTGTTATCTGAATCAAAATACTTGATTTGGAAGCATACTTTCCTCGGTGCTTTGATTTTGTTGTTAAAAATAGGTTATTCTTTAACATACCTACTACTTTTTTCCAAGGCTGCTTAAAAAAATAAAATGGGATAATTCGTGTGTTTCTCTCTGGAGAGTTTGAAAGACTCTCAGGGAAAGATTCCAGGTTTCTAATTTTCTAGGCTTCTGCTCTAAGATAATTAACTGGCTCTCCCCTGAGCTCAGCATAAGCCAATTTAAATGTTCAGGCATAGTATCTACTTTCCATATGACTTGACCAAAAATAAAAGAAAAACAAACCAAAAATTATACTGAGTGCTCAATAACCCTTTATATATTTAAGGAGATAATAAACAATTATTTGTTCCAAATAGGAAGAAAAAAGATATCTGCATTTGAAGTTGTACTCATGAAATAGAAAGCTAATTATTTTTTCTTCTGTCATGTTGCTGGAGTTTTGGAGGTTTGCCTAAAAAGATAGTCTTTTAGATTACTCTCTTGTAGCTTCACACGGCATATCTCATTTCTAAGTGGGTTCAGAAGTAGTGTTCAAATTCTGTGGTTTTTATTTTTAGCAACCACAGTCAGTTTGTATTGTTTTCTGAGCACTTCATTTATATAAACTTTTAATCTCCAAAGACATAGAAAGGGAGACAAGGATCCTGTGTTAGCTTTTCATATCCTCAAATAAGTCAGCACAGAGCTGGTTTATTACAGATGTTTGATAAATGCTTGTTGAACTGAATCAGTAGTAAATTTTTCAGACAGACAGGAAACTTTATGAATGCAGAAGGCAAATTTGTCTGGTTCACAGGAATATCCTCAGCATCTGACACTGTCTGTTCAACATAATAAACATTTATTAAATGAAGGTATGATGAACTCTAAGGAGCATGAATATTTTCTAAGTGGTGGTGAAGCAAATTCTTCACATATCAAAGGTTATTTTAATTTTATTTCTCTATTTGGTGTCTTTGTGGATTGGGATTTAGTTCAGTGGGTAGAGCGCTGTGCTGCAGTCTCTGAGGTCCCAAGTTCGATTCCCAGCACCGCAAAAAATGGGAGAAGGGCATGGCAATCCACTCCCAAGGCAATCCCAAAACAATGAGCCATTGAAAACCCTATAAGGGTCGCTATGAGTCGGACACAACTCGACGGCACCTAACAACAACAACAATTTGGTGTCTTTATGACATTCAAACATGAAAATATATAGTTTTTCCTTAGAAGTAGGTATATTAGATTAATTATTAAATAATAAAGTAAATCAAAATCGAAAACCTTGACTTTAGTTTGATCACATAAGAACATCTTATTGAAATAATACTTGGTCACAAGCCAACTTCTCCTATTGTGAAATGTCCCCATACTATTAAATATATAAAATATTCCAAATTTAGATCTTCAGTTATGATTGTCTTTTATATGCTTTACATTTCCAGTAAAAGTTTCAGTAGAAGTCAATCATGATTTCCTTGCAATCATTTCATTGATTAAAGAAATATGTAAAGGTTTTTGACAATAAATATGTCAGTGGTAGATGATGGCACATAGTTTAGCACCCAGTTGCTGCCATTATTAGATATAAGAAATATTTTCCCATAGATGACTATACTCATCTGAAAACATGATGGGCTGACAGAAAAAATTATTACAGTAGATTGACTTTAAAATTACAGTAGCTCAGCTTGAAACTGTGAAAGCTTACATGACTATAGTTCTCATTATTTCTCGCAGTGAAAAAAGGTGGTGGTAGCCGGGCCTGGTGGCGCAGGCCTGTAATCCCAGTGGCTTGGGAGGCGGAGGCAGGAGGATCGCAGGTTTGAGACCAGAGGCAGTCTGCGTAACTTAGCAAGACCCTGTCTCAAAAAGTTAAAAAAAAAAAAAAAAAGGGCTGAGGGTGCAGCTCAGCGGTCCAGCACTTGCAGAGCATGCAAGCTAAGGCCCTGGGTTCAATCCCTAGTACCGCAAAACAAACAAACAAACAAACAAACCTATACCACACAAATAAAAGCTATTACTTAGAAAAGTCAGAATGAGATTGCCCAGAAAGGGTAAAAGGGTATTTCTTAGATGGCCAGCTCTTCTTATACAATGGCATGGCTATTTTGGGTTTGGTTCAATCAATGCTCAGGAAGCCCAGGCTCTGTCCATGTTTTTAAATTTTTTTTTTTTTTTTTTAATTAGAAAATATGTAAGGAAAGTTTGAGTGAGTAGATCAATTATAATGTCATTTAAACTCTTTAGGACCCAGGACTGTAGGGACAAGCCAGGAGAAAATGGGTGATACAGGGTGTGGGCTTGTGTGTGATGGGAAAGAAAAGGAGACATGGAAAGCCTGGATGTTCTGCATAAAGAGTAATGGATTTGTCGTTTGTTGGGATTTCCTAAGATTTTGTAAAGGTATGTGGTATGCCTAGGTTTTCCCTCTGTTTAGTTGTTGCTGGCCAGAGGATTGAGGGTATGTTGTTTAGCTGAACAGTGTTCAATTAATTGACAAAACCAAACCAAACTGGTTGTTTGGCATCGTGCAGACCAAAACAGACTTGCAAATGCTTGGATTTTCACTTTGCAACCAATTGGGCAGCATTGTGTATTCAGAAGTGAGATAGCAGAGTGAGTTGGTATGTCAACTTCCAGACATGGGGATGCCTGTACCTTCCTCTGTAGATCCAATTTCAGTTAGAAGCCCTGTGAAAGAAAAAAAAAAAAAAATCATTCATTGTATTGTATTATGGGAGAAATGGGTTCCAAAGTATTTCAATGTTACAATGATCCTTTCTAATTCTAAAAATTCTGTGCATACAGACTCTGAATTTATATAGTATCTCTGCAAACCATGATATACTTTTATTACTGCCCTTAATCTTTTATTTTTGTTTGAAATAAACTTAATCAAATTCCCCTACACTGGAGTAAGTTTCAGCTAGTACAATGGGGCTATTGCAACCAGATGTAAAAAAAAAGTTAAAAATATGTTTTTTCAAGAATTTTAGGTTTTTCAGTTATTCTGTTTGTCAAAGCACAATTTATAGGATACCCACCAAATACTATAACAATGTAAAGATCTTAATTTATAGAAAGTTACGCTTAAAATTTTAAATTTGGGGCTTGGGGTGGTGGCTCAATGATAGAACACTTGCCTAATATGTGTAAGGACCTGGATTCAATCTCCAGTATCATATAAAAAAAAAAAAAAAAAAAAAAAAACCCAGCCCTCCCTGAAATTCTGTAAGTTGACATTTATATTGTGTGAGTGTATGAAAACTCTTAAATAATGCAGTATGTTACAAGATTATTTATTCTTATTCAGTGAGGTTGACAAATCTTATAGTATAATATTCTTAAGTATTTTAAGTCTACTGGTGTTTAAATTTTATGCTTTATTTCGTTTTGTTGTTGTTGTTGTTGTTGAGACACATTCTCACTGTATAATTGAGGCTGTCCTGGAACTTACTACTTAGCTCAGGCTGGCCTTGAATTCCTGGCTATCTTCCTGCCTCAGCCTTCCAAGTGCTGGAATTACAGGCATGTGCTACCACATCCTGGCTTATTTTAGGTTTTTAAATGACAATTCTTTTTTGTGAGTTAAAAAAATTATACATTTTTATGGGGTTGTTGTTGTTAGGTGCCTTCGAGTCCTACTCATAGCGCCCCTATGTACAGCTGATTGAAACACTTCTCCATTCTGTACCAGGCACATGATCTTATTTATGTTTAAACCAATGGTTGCAGACACTGTGTCAATCCATCTAGTGGAGGGTTTTCCTTTTTTTCGCTGACCTGCCACTCTCCCAAACATGATGTCTTTCTCCAGGGATTAGTCTCTCCTGACTAAAATTGTCTCTCCTGTCCGAAATATGTAAGATGCAGTCTAGGCATTTGCTTTCAAGGAGCACTCTGGTTGCACTTCTTCTAGGACAGATCTGTTGGTTCTTCTGGCAGTCCATGGTATATTCAATAGACATCTCCAGCACCATAATTCAAAAGCATCAATTCTTTTCCTGTCTCCCTTGTTCAATATCCAGATTTCACAACCATATGATGCAACTGAAAATACCATGGCATGAATCAGGCACACCTTTGTCTTCAACGTGACATCTTTACATTTCAGTACTTTAAAGAGATCTTTTGCCACAGCTTTTCCCAGAGCAATGCATCTTTTGATTTCTTGACTGCTGGTTCTGTGGGTGTTGATTATAGAGCCAAGCAAAGCAAAATCATGGACAATCTCAATCTTTTCTCCATTTATTGTGAAGTTGCATATTGACCAGTCATAAGGATTTTTGTTTTGTTGATGTTTAGTTGCAATCCATACTGAAGGCTATGATCTTTGATCTTCATCAGTAAATGTTTTAAATTCTCTTCACTCTCAGCAAGCAGAGTTGTGTCATCTGCATAATGCAGGTTGTTAATGAGTTTATGAGGTACAGAGTGGTACTTCAGTATATATATACAATGTACAATAATCAAATCACAGGATCATTAATGATTCCATCTCCCCTCTAGATGAATGCTCTTGGATTTTCCAATTTTAGATAGATACAATTATGCATATATGTTTCTTTTGAGGTATGTCTAGCTTCCACATATGAGTGAAAACATATGGTATTCCTTTCTTTGAGTCTGGGCTAATTTGCTTAAAATGATTCTCTCCATACCCATCCATTCTTCTGCAAATGACATAATTTCATTGTTCTTTATAGCTGAATCATATTCCATTATGTGATATATACCACAGTTTTTAGTCCATTCACCTGTTGAAGGTCATCTGGGCTGATTCCATAACTTTGCAATTGTGAATAGTGCTGCAATAAACATTGATATGCAGTTATCTTTGCAGTGTGATGACTTAGATTCTTTTGTGTATATACCCAGGAGTGGTATAGCTAGATCATATGGTAGTTCTATGTTTAGTTTTCTAAGGAACCTCCATATTGATTTCTATATGTGGGTGTACTGGTTTACATATCCCCCAGCAGAGCAAAAGAGTTCCTTTTCCTTGCATGTTTGCCAGCATTTTTTATTCTTTGTTTTATGGATGCATCCAAATTATATTCTGATTGGGGTGAGACCAAATCTCAGTGTGGTTTTGATTTGCATTTCCCTGATCGCTAGTGCTCAATATTTTTTACACATTTTTTGGCCACTTTTATTTCTTCTTTTGAGAACTGTTTGTTCAGTTTCAATGTCTATTTATTGACTGGATTATTGGGGTTTGTTGGTATTTAATTTTTTTTGAGTTCCTTATATATCTTAGATATTAATCCTCTGTCAAATGTATAGCTAGAAAAGATAATCTCCTACTCTATAGATTCTCCCTTCACTCTATTGTTTCTTTTGCTGTGCAAAAGCTTCTTAACTTCATTTGCTGTTTCTTGATATTATTTCTTGGGTTATTGGAGTCTTATTAAGAAAGTACTTGCCTATGCCTATATGTTGAAGTGTGCTTCCCACATTTTCTTCTAGTTTCAAAATTTTTAGTTTTACATTGAGATCTTTGAGCCATTTTGAATTAATTTTTGTATGGGTAAGAGATTTGGATCTATTTTTATTTTCCTATATATAAATATCCAGCTTTCCCAGCGCCATTTGTTGAAGAGACATTTTTTCACTGTGTGCTTTTGACACATTGGCTGAAGATCTGGTGGCTGAAGCTGTGTGGTTCTCTATCTGGGTCTTCTATTTTGTTACACCGTTCTTTATGCCTGTTTTTATACTGGTACTAGGCTGTTTTTGTTATTATGGCCTTGTAACATAGTTTGAAGTCTTGTGTGGGGCGTGGCCAGCTGCTGGTCTCGCCCTGGCTGTAGGCCTCCCATCAAGAGGAGGATCCATCTGCTGAAGACCCACTGGTTGGTAAGGGCTGCCAGAGTCTCGTGCCTGGAGAGGAGGCTTATGCCCACCGCTACTCTAAGAAGCCTTAAGAAAGGCAGGCTCAGAGATTTATGCCCATGGCAGCTCCTCTCTTCTCTGCTCTTGAGGGAAGACTCCGACTCTCAGTGATGCTAAGCCTCTCTTTATTGTAGCTACCTTGTTTGTCATCAATGGTGTGGACCCGCTGATGGAATGGATCCCGAATGCTCCATGCACCGACCTTATATTCCCTAACCTGGCCAATCAGAGACTACCATGCCATGTCAGGTGATCAGGCTTAGCCTATCAGGGGAGAAATGTAAATATGGGTTTGAACAAGGAACCAATCAGGGGTTGTTCCTTAATGGTCCAATCAGGGGCTATTAGGTAATTTGGAAGTGGCCAATCAGGTTTCAGGGGATCTGAGGAGAGGAATTGGACACCAGTGCCATCTTGCAAAGCTCCGCACCCAGGAGTTCCCGGATGTAGGGCAGAGGTTACTGCCCTGGGAACAAGTCTCAGACCTCCAAGTGGGCCAGACAGGCCTCGAGGCAAGCTGCCTCTCTAGGTAGTGCCCTACAGTCTTGTATTGTGAATCCTCCTGCACTGCTTCTGTGGCTTAGGATTGTTTCGATTATTCACAGTCTTTTGTGTTTCCAAATGAATTTTAAGACTGTTTTCTATGAAGTATATCATTGGAATTTTGGTAGGGATTGCAGTGAATCTGTAAATTGCTTTTTTCAGGATAGCCATTTTCACAATACTAATTCTTCTGATCCATGAGCACAGGATATCTTGTTGTCTTCCAATGCCTTCTTTGATTTCTTTCTTTAGTGCTTTGAGGTTTTCATTACAAGAGTCTTTATGTTCCCTGGTTAGATCAATCCCAAGATATTTTATTGCTTTGGGGTTGTTGTGAATGAGATTGTTTCGGTTTCTTTCTTATCCTGTTCACTATTTTTTATATAGGGATGCTACTGATTTTTGAATGTTCATTTTTTTATCTTGATACTTTGCTGAAGGAATTTGCTAGTTCTGAGAGTTTTTGAGTAGGGTCATTTCAGTCTTTTCAGGATAGGATCATATCACTTGCAAATTAGGATAACTTGACTTCTTTGTTCTCTATTTGTATCCATTTTATTTCTTTCTTTGGCCTCATTGCTCCAGGTAGAAAATCAATCACAATATTGAATAAGAGTGGAGAGAGTGACCATTCTTGTCTCATTCCTGATCTTAGATGGGATACTTTCAGTTTTTCTTCCTTTAGTATTATGTTGGCTATAAGTTTGTTGTATATAGCATTTATGATGTTGAGGTATATTCCTTCTATTCCCAGTTTCTTTAGTACTTTTATCATGAAGTGATGTTGAACTTTGTCAAAGGCTTTTTCTGCATCTGTTGAGAGAATCATGTGGTTGTCTCTGAGTCTATTGATGTGTTATATTACATTCATTGATTTGTGTATGTTGAACCAGCATTGCATCTAGGAAGTGGTTGTAGTATTTGATCTTTTTTGTATGTTGGTGTTTTTGGTTTGCAAGTATTTTATTGAGGATTTTTGTGTTGATGTTCTTCAGAGAAATTGGACTATAGTTTTCTTTTTTTGTTATATCTTTACCTGATTTGATTTCAGGGTGATACTGGCTTTGTACAATGAACTTAGAAGTATTACCTCCCTTTTTATCTTATGGAATAGTTTGTGGAGGATAGAAATTAATTCTTCTTTAAAGATTTGATAGAATTTGACTATGAGCCCATCAGGACCCATGCTTTTCTTTGTTGGAAAGCTCATTATTACTGCCTCGATTTCTTTACTTGCTATAGGTCTGTTTAAACTCTTTATATCTTCTTGATTTAATTTAGGTGGGTCATATGTGTTAAGGAATTTGTCTGTTTCTTCTGTATTTTCCTTTTTGGGGGAGTACAGGTTCTTGAAGTAATCCCTGATGGTCTTCTGTATTTCGTTAGTATCTGTTGAAATGACCCCTTTTTCATCTCTAATTCTATTAATTTCTCTCTCTCTCTCTCTCTCTCTCTCTCTCTCTCTCTCTCTCTCTCTCTCTCTCTCTCTCTCTCTCCCTCTCTCATTAGTTTGGTTAAGAGTTTGTCAATCTTGTTTTTCTTTTCAAAGAACCAACTCTTAGTTTCATTGATTCTTTATTTCATTTTTTCAGTTTCCATTTTGTTGATTTTGTCCCTGATCTGGATTATTTCTTTATGTTTGCTAGTTTAGGGATTGGCTGCTTGTTTTTTAAAGACTTAAAGTATATCATTAAGTTATGTATTTGAACTTTCTCTAATTTTTTGATGTGTGGGCATTTATAGGTATGAATTTTCCTCATAGAACTGCTTTTGGCTGCATCCCACAGGTTCTGGTAGTTTTCATTTTTATTTGATTTTAGTAACTTATAAATTTCCTCTCTGAGTTCTTTGATGATTCTTTGGTCATTCATAAGTATGTTATTTAATTTCCATATATTTGTGGAAGTTGTATAATTTCTCTTGTTATTGATCTTGTTTTGTTCCATTATGATATGATAAGATATACAGAATGATTTCAGTTATTTTGTATCTGTTGAGTTGTTGTTATTTGTTGTTATTTTGATTTGTTGAGTTGTGAACTAAGAATGTCGTCTATTTTAGAGAAAGTTCTGTGTGATGCTGAGAAGAATGTGTATTCTTCATCTGTTGGATGAAATATCTGTTGATGTCTGTTAAATCCAGTTGATCTTTTGTGTTATGTAAGTTATGTAGGTTATGAAGTCCAGGGTTTCTTCGTTGATTTTTTGTTTGGATGATCTATTTATGAGAGTGATATGTTAAAACTCCCCATTATTGTTATTTCTGTGACTATGTGTTCCTTTATGGCTAGCAATGATTATTTTATGAAATTCGGTGTCCCTGTGTTTTGTGCATAAATATTTACAATTGGTATGTCTTCTTCATTAAGTGTTCTTTTTATTAATATGTTGTGACCTTCTTTGTCCCTTCTCATTAATTTAGGGTTGGTGCCTTTTTTTAATCAGATCTCAGTTTAGCAACAAATACTTTTCTTTGGCTTCCACATGGTTGGTAAATCATTTTCCATCTTCTCATTTTTAATCTCTGTGTATCCTTTCAAATTAGATTTATCTATTAAAGACAGGAAGCTGATCTTCTTCTTAATCCAGTTGGCTAATCCAACCCTCTTAAGTGGAGAATTCAGACCATTAATACTTAGAGTTGTTATTAAAAAGAATTTGTTGTTTTGTGTCATTTTGTTGGTTTTTCTACTTGAAGGTTGATTGATCTTTACTTCCTTCCCTATTCATGTTAGGGATTTGCTGGCTTATTAAGTTAGATATCTTTTCTTAATTAAGTTTTCGTTAATTTATTCCTCTCATTGAATTTATTTATTCTTTTATTCTTGTGTTTATCTTTCTTCTGTGCATAGGTTTCCTTTAAGTATCTTCTGCAATGATGATTTGGTGGTCGTGAATTGTTTAAGTATGTGTTTATCTAGGAATGTCTTTATTTCTCCATATATATTAAAGGATAATTTTGCTGGATATAGTATTCTTGGTTGGCACTTATTTTCTTTCAGCACTTGAAATGTGTCATTCTGTGCTTTCCCGGCTTTTAGGATTACTGACAATAAGTTTGATACATTACAATGTGTTCGATGTGTTTACTTTTGTATAAGCTGGTGTTTTCTCTTTAGCCTTTAAAATTATTGTTTTGCTTTGTGGTTTTAGCATTCCAACTACAAAGTGATGTAAAGACGATTTATTCTGTTTGAATCTATTTGACATTCTGGCCGCCTCTGTTGTTTGGGTATATATATCTTCCCTTAAGTTTGGGAAGTTTTCTGCTGTTATTTTATTAAATAGGGTTTTCATGCCTTTAGCTTTAGCCTTGGATCCTTCTACACTGTGGGTCTTAGGTTACATCTTCTTATCTTGTCCCATACTTCTTGGAAGTTGTGTTCATATTCCTATCCTTTTTTCTTTTATTGATATCTGAGTATATTAGTTCTTTGACCTTGTCTTCCATTCTTGATATTCTTCATTCTGTTTGATCCAATCTGTTGATGTTACATTGTGCTGTTTTGTTTTGTTTCATTTTTGGTTTATTGTGCTTTTCATTTCCAACATGTCTGTTTGATTTTTTTTAGGATCTCAATTTCTTTGCTGAATTTTTCTTCCAATTTAAATACTTTCTTGTCTAGTGCCTGAATTTCGCTAGACATCTGCTTAGTTGTGTTTTCTTTGAGGTCCCTTATCACTTTTATAAGTAGACTTTTGAATTCTTTGTCTAGTAAGTCAAGCATTTCAGATTCTTTGGTTTCAGTTATGGAGGAGTTATGGTCATTTGCAGAAGACTTGTCATCTTGCTTTTTCATTCTATTCCATGTGTTCCTTATGCATTTGTTTGGATAACTCTTCCTAATTGATTTTGGGGTCTTGTTAGTACAAAAGAAGTACAGTCTTCTTTTGGGGTATTGGTTCCCAGTATCACATAGGAAAGATGAAGCCACCTGTTGTTATAGTTCTGATGAAAACTAGATATATGATTGCAGTGAACCTGATTTTCAGCAATCTATTACTTAAGGAATTATTTAAGTAAAGGCAATGATAGGGATAGTGTAGAGTACTTTGAGGCTTAGGTCTATAGTAGAAGGGTGAAAGTCGGGTGGAATTAGGGGAAGGTGGAAGAGAAAGATGAGGTTTGCATAGAAGTAGAGGAAAAGAGTAGGTAGAAAGAAGAGTGTTGTACTCTGAGTGTGAAAATATCATGTGATAATATAAATTTGTATACTGTGAGATATATGTGGGTGTGTATGAACCCATCTGTGGGTGTGTATGAACATTGGAAGAGGTTATATGAACATTGCAAGAGATAAAATAACTATAAAAATAAGTTTTCTTTTTTTTTTTATCAAATAAGCTTAGGTTCAACTAACATTGAAAGTTTTATAATCAAATATCAAGGATTACCTAAAAGAAAACAAAGTGATTAAAAATTTGAAAGATGGAAAGTGTAAAGAAAAATAAACTTAAAAGAAGGAAGGAAACAGGGAAGAAGAAGAAGTAGGAGGAGGAGGAGGAGGAGAAAAAGAAGAACCCCCCCTCAAAATAGCACATCTGATTGGTTGCATCTGAATGTCAGTCACCCAGGTTCTTCTTAGTAAGTCCCACCTCCCTTCCAGATGTCTCTAGCCATAGCACCCTAGCATCAGATCCTGCCTGATCTTGGAAGCTAAGCAAAATCAGCCTGGTTAGTCATTGGGTGGGAGTCTGCCTGGGAATACCAAGTACTGCAGGCTAGGAGAAGGACCACTCCCCAAACAACCCGCCATTGAAAACCCTAAGAAAAATGGAGAAGCACTGACAGTGCTGGGCATGGCACAATGTCTGATAGTATTTCCTTCTGTTGTACATAGAATTGCTGTGAGTTGAGCCCAACTCAACTGCACCTAACAACAACAAAAACAACCCTCCAGATGTTGTTGAGTAGCAATTGCAGGCTTCATTCCCCACCACCACTGATGAGGGTGAGCTCTCACCCTTCTATTCCCTCAGTATCCATGTGGGTCATTCTTTGGGTTTTCCATTCTACAGACAGTCACAGTCCCTGGTCTGCTGCACCACCCTGACTTGGTGTTCTGCACTGCCACTCAGCTCTGTGTGTGGTTCTTTCTCCCCAAACCTGTTTCTACCAATCCTTGGACTCAATGGCTCCAGCTGCAATGCACAGGGTCCAAACTGTGACTGGTGTACCTGGGAAGTCTGCTTGTCTAGGGCTATGGCTTATTCATCTGTTGGAATCCACAGCAAGCTAGGGTATTTGGGACATAGACATGACTCAAAGGGCCACTCCTGGTGACCTATCCTGGTAGCAGGTGAAAGTGAAAGTGCTTCTGGCTGTCTCTCATCCACAATTGCATGTGTATTTCTTCCACCCCGGGACACTGTGGTGCTGTGTTCCCAGAAACCCTATTCAGTGATTAGTTCCTATTTATTTTCAGTGTGCTCTGCAACGTAGGGGCCACTGGTTTACCTTTTTGGGTGGAACTTCTCTTTCCCGCTGGGGTGCTGTTTTACTGCATCTCATGAAGCTTTTAATCTGCCATCTTATTGGAAGTCCCAACAATACTTATTGTTTTGTTAAATTAAGATTGCAATCCTTTGTAATATATCCAAATTCATGAAATATTTCATAAGACTCCACTATAAATTTAATATCTGCTTTGTCTAATAAGTTTATTTTTTCTTTCAGTACTAGGGGGTTAAACCCAGGGCATTGTGCATAGTAGGCAAGTACTCTACCACTGAGTAGCACCCCCAGCTCCATTTAAATTTTGTTTTTGTTGTGAGACAGAATCTTGCTAAGTTGTACATGCTGCCTCTGGCCTTGAACTTGTGATTGTCTTGCCTCCGCCTCCCAGGTTTCTGGGATTACAGGTGTGCACCACTATGCCTGGCCAAATAGGATTTTTTAAAAGGGAGGTGGAACAGAAGTTTTGGGATTTATTTTCTGCTTCTCCATTTAGTCCCTAAGTTTCCTCTTCTTTAAAATGAGGATAATAATATCTGTTTTCTTCATAGTAGATGGAATGAGAATAATAAGTATGAAATATATGTGAAACTGTAAAAGCTCCTTGCAATTACATAAACAATTTTTGGGGGGTTAGGGATAATTTTCTTTGAATCATGCAGTTCCCCCCTCCAAATTTTAAAGGCTGCCATTTAGATCATTCAGTTGAAAATATAACAATATGATATAATAACATCTGTTTGAAATCTTTTTCCATATTAAAATATAGGAGATTACATTGATTTTTTCCCCAGACTCTTTAGGTAGGGTATAAATGTGGTGTGCTAGTGATTTAATTCTCAATTTTTATAATATATGTTTAGTTAACATTTAATATTAGAAAGCACATTCTCCAGTTCTTATTTTTATTAAATTCTCATATTGAGTCCATTATATAGCTATTACTATTCACATTTTACTGTTGAGGAAACCAAGACTTAGAAATTTATTCTTTGGCAATTTACTACTTTCTTTACAACCCCTGGTGCTGACATATGCCAACTAATCAGACTCTATAATTAGTGATACAATATATAATTTATAATTTGTGAATTAGGTGGTTCTTTCACAGTTGTATTGGTTCTTCCACAAAAAAGAAAAAAACCCAGCATACTCACATATCTTGCAGTTATTTGGTGGCAACTCTTTGTAGAGGTAGGATCTGTGGTCATTCCTGTAATTCTGCTTCAGAGATAATATATTTAGTGACAAAAAGATCAATTCTGGGGGGAAAAATAAGTTTGAGTGTTTTTTCTTTCTTCAGATTTCCCCATTCAGGCTTCTGGGAGGCATATTCATTATATGATCACTATGTAAACCCTCCAGTGTGATTTTCATCCTGCGGTGGAGTTGGTGGGGAGGTGGGCACTGTGAATTGTATGGTTGTAGAGGAGCAGCTGGGGAAGAGGAAAGTTGTGCTCAAGTACTTCTGCAAGTAGAATTCTGCCTTCTTTTGCTATCTCTCATACCGAAAGATAAAATGAGCCCTCTATAAGTATTTATTGTCTGCAGCTGTAGCCCTGTGGCATCCGATCCCGTCAATCTCCAAAGCTAAGCAGGGTTGGGCCTGGTTAGTACCTGGATGGGAGACCGCCTGGGAACACCAGAAGCTGTAGGCTTGGGAGAAGGACCTGGCAACCCCCTCCCAAAACTCAATCTGCCATTGAGAACCCTATGAACAGCAGAGAAACACTGACAATAGTGTTTCCCCTGTTGTACAGAGGGTTGCTATGAATTGGATACCGACTCGACAGCACCTAACAACAACAACAACAACAACATAAGTATTTATTAATATTAGGACACTCATTCCATCTGAAGTGACTGGTTTTGAATCATAAATCCTTTCCAGGATCTGTCTATGTTTGAGTCCCAGCTTTCACTTACTAGTTGTGTGTTCTTGGGCTCCTAACTGTCTGTATTTCAGGTTTCTCATTTGTAATATGAGGCAATAGTAACCTCACATCATAGATTATTGTGAGGATGAATTGAGTTGATAGATATAAAGTACTTAAAACAGTTTGTGACATATTCTAAATGCTCAATAAATGTTAGCTGTTACCAATATTCTTACATTCTTGCCTTGTTGCTCAGTGAACTGGACTAGTAACCTTAAAGAGTAACCCTCTATAGTAATGAAAATGATGATTCTGTTTTTTATTGTATTGGATGAACTGCAAAAATAGGTCAAAATGGTATAAATCAAGGAAGATCACTTAATTAGAAGTAATGACATTTTTTTCTCTCAGCTTTTTTGAAGTATATTTGGCAAAAAAAAAAAAAAAAACACCATAAAATTATATCATAGCCAGGGACTGTGGTGCACATCTATAATCCCAATGATTTGAAAAGCTGAAGCTGGAGGATCGTGGGTTTGAAGCCAAAGGCAGCCAGCACAGTTTAGCAAGACCCTATTTCAAAATAAGAATAATAAAAAAGGGGCTAGAGATGCAGCTCAGTGGTAGAGGACTTGCCTAGCATGCACGCAAAAAATTGTATATATTTAATGTTTCAACATGATTTTTTGATGTATCTACATATTGTAGGGGCTGGGATTTAGCTCAGTTGGCACAGTGCTTGTTCTGCATGGTCTGAGACCCTAGGTTCAATCCCCAGCACTGCAAAAACAGGAGAAAGACCTGACAGCCCACCCTCAAAACAATCTTGAAACAATCACCCATTGAAAACCCTATGAAGAGCCCAGAAGCACTGACATAGTGCTGGGCGTGGCATAGTGTAGGGAACGTTTTATTCTCTTATACATAGGGTTGCTATAAGTTGAACCTGATTCGATGGCACCTAACAATAATAGCAACAACATACACAATCAAGCTATTCACCTTTGCAGGTTTTTTTTTTTTAATGTTTTAAGAACATTTAAGATCAACTTTCTTTGTAGGTTTCAAGCATACTATATAGTATTATTAACCATAGTGACCTTGATATGCATTGTTATTGTTGTTGTTCAGATATTCAGAGCTTATTTATTTCATGTAACTGATCCTTTGTACCCTTTGACCAACATTTACCCCACCCTCTAGCCCTTGGCATCCACCATTCTCCTTTCAGTTTCTAACAGTTTGGCTGTTTTAGATTCAATATATAGGTGAAATCATGCAGTATTTGTCCTTTTGTGTCTGGGTTATTTCATTTAGAAAATGTCTTTCAACTTCCTCCATATTAGTGCAAATGGCAGGACTTTTTTTCTTTATTAAAGCTGAATAATATTCCGTTATGCATGTTTGTATATACCTATATAGGTATATGCATCACATTTTCTTTATTCATCTGTTGAGAGACTTAGGTTATTTCTATACCTTAGCTGGATACACACTAATTGGTTACTGAGTATGGAGAGTAAGAATCATGAAATCACATTTTGGTTCCTTAGAAGTTAGAAAAACACTTTTAAAAAGAAGCATATAATGACAAAGAGTAATTTCAGGAAGAAATGGGACAATATAAAATGTTGATCAAATATAATTGGAAAGGCCATGCACAAGGGAAGACCTGTGGGTACAAACTGGACCTAGAGAATGTATCATGGACTTGGGCCTGCCAAGTGGTCTGCCTCAATGCAGAGCGCTTAGGGTGGGAGTTATCAGCAGAGGTCAAGGGTAAACCAAACTCTGGTACAGCTTCTCAGTTATCAGGACCCTCATCTCCTGCAATACTTTGCTTTGAGTATACACATGTACACACATGCAGTATTTTGGTGACAACCAAACTTCTCATTATGACAACAATTCAATGACAGTTATTCAAGGGCTGGTGACCTTTAAGAAAATATGGGTTACTTTTTTAGTGGGAGTAGAGGCTGTAATTGAAGATGTCCTAAAGACATTTGCTGTGTGCCTTCTTGGACACAGGGACTTGATCCTCACAAGAGGGTTTTCTGGAAGCATTCCCTGCAGTATTTCTAGGCTGTCTGCTTGCCCAATCACTTTTATTGCCAAAAACCTCCTTTCATTTTCGTTTGTTAACTAGACCAAGAATTGAACGCTGTCTCCTTCTTTGTTTATGTCACCTTCTAGCTCTATTTAAAAATCATTAGTGATCCCAGGCACTGTGTCTTATTTCCTGTGTAATTTCTGAGGCTGGACAGAACCATTAACTTCAATTCATTTGTGTTTTCCTACTCCCAGTTTAAAGAATAAATCTATTCATTCATTTGTATATTTCTTGTACTTTGACCCAATTATGTGGCCTTTCCCCCCCAATGCCTTCTTTTATCACTAATCAAATTGTGCTGTAGAACAAATTTTCCATCTCACCTGCACTATTGTAATTGCCTTGTAATTATTCTGTTGATATAGTGCATTAAGCTCTCCTAATTTAGGGTTTATAATAGAATTTTCCTACATAAATGAAAAGATCTTGCTGGAGTAGTGGCTTAGAATGCCAAATTCTTCCTGCAGAATTCATCATCTTTCCTCTTTCCTCCACTCACCCCACCTCTCTTTTTTAAGTATGACTATCTTCATTTCTGTTAAAATATTGATCATTTATTATATTGGCTGAATACATTTTATGGATTTCTTTTTTTTTTTCCTTTTTTTTTTTTTTTTTTTTTTTGTGGTACTGGGGGTTGAACCCAGGGCCTTGCACTTGCATGTTTTGCAAGTGCTGGACCATTGAGCTGCACTCCCAGCCCATTTTTCTACTTTTTGAGACAAGGTCTCGCTAAGTTATGCAGACTGCCTCTGGTCTCGAACTTGCGATCCTCCTCCCTCCGACTCCCAAGCCGCTGGGATTACAGGCATGCGCCACCACACCCAGCTCATTTTATGGATTTCTTCTTGATTTATTACAAGAAACATGGATGACAGAATCCACTAACAAACTTTTGGCCATCTTATTTGCATCAAATTATATCATTATTCTGCTCATAGGAATTTAATGAAATCTTAAGCCATTTTGAGATTTCTGACTTCTGTTGACACAGAGCCATATCTATTACTTTATGACACTATAGCTGTTTTGCCATTCCAAACCACCACCATGATTCTTTAGATCTTTTAATCACATTGAAAATTATATAGTAAACTAAGCTTACCATTTCTAACCCCAAATGTTGTCTTCCCTACTGAAATCTATTTATTTCTCAGAGAGTCTAACTGAAACTGTTAAGAAACTCTATTTTCCAGTAGTTTAGCAATGAATGGTAATTCAAACAATAGAATAAAATCCAAGGGATGTTGAGTTTAATCTGTTTACTATATTAAACTGGATTTTGATTTTGGGGTTCTTTGGTATACACACAAATCAATAAGAAAGCACACATTGCCCATAATATTATATCATCCTTGGATGGCACAAATTAAATTGAAAATGAGAATCAGTAGTGAATAAATAGATGTTCCTTGTGCTGAAAGAGAATTAATGAAGTGAATCTTGTAATATGCAGGCATTCTAACAGATGATGAGTGATTGGGGTGCCTAGATGAAACAATGGTGAAGAGAAAATATGACAGCTTCTATTAAAGAGAGAGGAAACAAGTGAGGGAGATATCACTCTAGTCCTGAGGCTGAAATCTGAATATGTCATTAACTCACTGAGTTAGCCTAACCCCTGACTGAAGAATACATGGCTATCTTGAAAAATATTTTATCTATCGCTGTGCCAATAATTGATCAAACCTCAGTCAAATGCTCTATGATGTAACTGCTAAACAATTATTTAGGGAGAATTTGTAGCCCCAGAAAGATTCATGTTTTTTCGTTCAGACTATAGAAAATGGTGGGAGGAGGAAGGTGAAAAGAAGGAATTCAGGGAGTAGATAGGATAGCTAGGTAAAGGCTCAGGGAATGACTCACCATTAATGGAGCAGTGTGGACATAGTTGAATCAAGTTTGCCAAGCTCAAATATTTTTGAGTATTTTTTGAAAACTGGTTTCGTAGACCCATTTCATAATGTACAATGAAAACGGTCTCCATTACACAGTGATGAACACATGAGTTCTTCATTTCTGACCTGCAGAGACCACTTGTTTGCTTTTGTGGCAGTTGTATTAATAAATACTGTCATAGTGGAATAGATTGGTAAGTAGAGTCAGCATGGTAACTAGAGTCAGCATGGCCACCATCCCATCCACAGATTCATTGATGTAATCCAAGGCAGCATAGAGAGAATGGGGAGCACATTGTTTTCAAAATTACCTTAGCACAAAATTGAAGAACAGTCTATCCATTCCAGGTAGAATGAGATAAAACATAGACTACCTTTGGCTAGGATGCCATACCTATCGTTCATGATCTTTTTCTCCTTTAGCTGGGAAGAGAGGCCCATTTGTACGTACACTAGCATTAGTATTTGCATATATTCCTGAATATGTTTAGACAAGATTTTGGGCCTTATTTTATAATCACATTTTAAGTCAAGCTCAATTTTTATTTGGCTAAGTATCTTTGACTTGTGCTGTGTCACAAAGTACTATTCCTTTATAGACAGAAGGGAAATCATTATCAACTTAAATGGGAAATAATAAAGAAATCAGGGAAGAGAGCTTTTTTTAACTCGATGCAAAATCAAATGATTGACAAAATGGAAAAATATTTGGAGGGTTTAATGAACTACAAAGAAGTCTACTTGAAATCCTTTTTATTTTTGCAAAACTAAGTAAAGCCAAAAGAATAACATTTTTGGACCAGATACCTTAGCCCACAACTTTCCCAGCCTTTAAAAGAGAAAAAAGAAAAAGAAAAGCTGCCTGGGCCTTTGTCGTTCCTGAAAGCATGTAACCCAGGTTTGTAACTCAAACCTACAGGCTATGTTGCTTTGATTTTCTTACAACAATATCTTCTTTTTCTCAAGAGTATACACTTGTGAGCCTGTTGAAGGCCTCTTTGTTTTAATTGCCATAACTACTGGACATTGGTGTGTTAGACTGGATTGTTCTGAGAAAGCTTTAGTTGAGTTTGAACTGGAGTATGAACTCTGTGAGGGAAGAAGCCATGTCTTATTCATCTTTGGAACTGAGGATCCAGTCCAGTACCTGGGCCCGTGGCAGGCCCTTATGGAATGTTTATTATGCTAAACTCAACTTTTGTACTACTTTGGCCTGTCATGCAATTAGAATTCTATGAACATTTTTTCCTAGAACTTTGTATTCCTTGTAGTATTAGCTTCCTAGATTTTTATAAACATAGAATACTGGCATTCTTTTTTCCCAGATAAATGGTTTGGTACAGGTCACTAAATCAATTGTTTCTGTTGTGGGAAATTGTTGTTGTTGTTGTTAGGTGCCGTCGAGTCGAGTCTGACTCATAGCGACCCTATGTACAGCAGATCGAAACACTTGCCGATTCTGTGCCAGGCAAATGATCTTATTTATGTTTAAGCCCATTGTTGCAGACACTGTGTCAACCCATCTGGTGGAGGGTTTTCCTCTTTTCTGTTGACCTGCCACTCTTCCAAACATGATGTCCTTCTCCAGGAATTGATCTCTCCTGACTACATGTCCGAAATATGTAAGACGCAGTTTGGCCATTTTTGCTTCCAAGGAGCACTCTGGTTGCACTTCTTCTAGGACAGATCTGTTGGTTCTTTTGGCAGTCCATGGTATATTCAATAGACGTCTCCAGCACCACAATCCAAAAGCATCAATTCTTTTTCTGTCTCTCTTGTTCAATGTCCAGCATTCACAACCATATGATGCCACTGAAAATACCATGGCATGAGTCAGACGCACCTTCGTCTTCAAGGTGACATCTTTGCTTTTCAATATTCTAAAGAGATCTTTTGCCACAGCTTTTCCTAGAGCAATGCGTCTTTTGATTTCTTGACTGCTGCTTCCGCGGGTGTTGATTATAGAGCCAAGCAAAGCAAAATCTTGGACAACCTCAATCTTTTCTCCATTTATTGTGAAGTTGCATGCTGACCCAGTCGTAAGGATTTTAGTTTTGTTGATGTTTAGTCATAACCCATATTGAAGGCTGTGATCTTTGATCTTCATCAGTAAATGTTTTAAATCCTCTTCACTTTTCAGCAAGCAGAGTGGTGTCATCTGCATAACGCAGGTTGTTAATGAGTCTTCCTCCAATCTTGATGCCGTGTGGGAAATTAGAAGTTAGTATTTTATTTTATTTTATTTTACTGTTACTTATAGACTTTCTAAGATATTTCTGTTCTGTTGATATTCACATTCTCCCCTAAACTCCTAATATAAATTCCATTTTCCCTTTTGCTTTTATACAACTATTGCTCTCAAGTAAATCATCTTTTCTTATTCCCATGAAAATAGCAAGTGCATTTTCTCTACAGATATGTATGGTGCTAGAGCTCAATGATGAATTCCGTCTTTGTAAAGTGGTACTGGATTCTGTCTTTGCATAACAGACCACGGAAGGTGTGAAGCCAAGGGAAGCAGAAAATGGCAGTGAGTACATTTAGCCTCTGATAGGATCCTGCCTCTGAAGAATTTATAGAGTTCTGCTCTCCAAGTCACACACCTGCTCATGTGACAAGGTATGGATAATGCAGGAGGATCCTTGCACCAGCTGTCTTCTTTGGAGATTTGGGCAGTGAAATGAACATACAGAGGGACACCAAGCAGGGACAGTGTCTATGGTAAATTTTGAGTGGACTTTTCAAGAGGGGGCAAACAGAACTCACTGGAGAAATATGATGATTCTTAGAAGATTCTGTAATGCCATCATATCATGAATTAGCATAGGTTCCCATTATCCTGTGGATTACTCATTAGCCAGTTTTCAGTGTGACATCTTCACATGTAGAATCATCTGACGTTTTTAGCTAGTATCACTAAAAGTGTGTTTTCCTTCAGCATCAGTTTGGACAATATTTTGTTGTTTCAATGCCTAATTACCTAATTGTTGACTTATCCAAATTTCTTGTTTCTCCTGTTTCATCCACCTTTTACTAAATTTGTAAATGCATAAGGAAGTGAGACAAAGAACAGAGCTAGAAATTGTAGTCCTTCATTTATTCTAAAATTGTTACTTATTTGCATGTACAGAATTTGGTGGAGAAGTTTTAAAAGATTTGGCCAAAATGAGATATTGGAATTTGGGTTTATTAATAGCTTTTCTTTTTTTAGCATAAAAGATGGCAAGTTGGCTGTGTATAGAGTCAAAGAATGTTTAGACTATGAAATTCCTGAGGGTGGGGTTTATGATTTAGATCCTTGTTACACAGATGGCCCATAATAGATACTTAGTAACTGCTGGTGGAATAACAGACTAGAGCTAGAAGAGAATTTAAAGATATGTAAGCCAAAGCCCAGGAAGTCTGAGGGCATTCTCCTTAAGAGGCAAGAGCAGGACTGGCCCCAGATCTCCTTCCCGTCCATGCACAGTTTCCCACCATACCACATTACACAGAGGCAGTGGCAGTGCTGGCTGCATAGAGCCCAACAGCCAAGCTAGAGACTGTGCCCAGGGATAGTAAATCAGAGGCAGCTGAGCCACAAGGCTTTTCTTGGCCAAATTTGTAAATGTTGATTGTCAGCAAACCAAAGGTACAGAGCCATTTTAGAAAATTTCCAGTTAAAGTGGAATTTTCAAAACCATGATCTGCCACCAGGTCAATGAGGCTGATTTTATGGGAAGCTGGGGTTTTGCACAGCTGGTAGAGCACACTGGTTATGGTGGCTCAGGGCTGAGGCCTTCCTCCAGGCCAGATGGCCTCTGGCCACAATTGACTAAAACCACCCATTAGGGGTTTCTCTCCTAGTCATTTCTTATGGCAAAACCTGTTTTCCCTCTAGGACCTTTTGACTCACAGAGCAACTAGTAGAAGAACATTAACTCATTTAATCTCTGTGTAGGCTGCAACTGAGAATTAGTGAGGTACAAAATAGGGTTAGGAATGACTGCTCAATGATAAATAATGAAACATGAGGGGAAATGATATTTTTATTCCATCAGAGGCAACAGGCATATTTAAAGCACTGTAAAGATGTCCAGGTGAAGAAAAAGAAATAGATGAGGAGCAGATGAGAATCTTGGATAAAGGCCTAGACATTAATCATGGAGGATTTTACTTATTTTTTGATATTAGAATGGATAATAGTGAGACAAAATTCATAAAGAGGATCATTTTCCAGAAAAAAAATGTAGCACTGATTTCTTATGCAATACTTGAAAAAATAACTCTCAGAGAAGATTCTGGATCTAATTCTAGTAGATGGGCCAAATGTAATAAGTAAGCTTGAAGCTGGGTGACCTCTCAGATCTAATCATATGAGGGCATGACGTAGATTAATGAGGAGGTTGGGTTGTATTTATGAACCAACCGTCCCTAGGAAATCTGGTGTTGGTTAGCTGCTTTAGAGATTCTTTAGTGAAGGAGTAACTGCAGGATACATTGAGAGGCAGAGCTTATTGTTGATGTTAATGACATATGTAATTGTGTGAGCTATTTGGGCCCAATGGCCTCTTCTTATCCTGTGGTTCTCTAGTCCTCACATCCAGTAGCATTAGCCTCATCCTCTAAACTTCCCTTAACTTTTTTCTTATATTAGACCTATGAACTTTATTGTTTGTGGAACTCACCACATATTAAATATTGTTAATAGTATCGGTGACCACAACCACACAATAAATTGCTTTTCCATTTTGTCAATCATGTAATGAAATGATTTTTCCCAGAACTGTTCTTCATGGTGAGTTGGTTGGATATTGGTCTAGTTTTTAGTTGCATAGGGTTTTGGATTCAACCTTGTATCAGCTCTTAAGTTGGCCACGTAGACACTGCTGAGCTCCAGCTCTGGGATGGATCCTTCTTTGCACTTGTGAAAACTGTGTCATTCATAAAATTGGGACTGTCAATGGAATGTTAGTCCTGAAAGATTGTAGTCTTCCCCTACAAGGTGTACATTGAGAATTTAATGAAGATAATGCAATGAACTTTTAGGAAGAACAGTGTTTTGTAAATCAAATATGTTGCCTACAGACTAAAATATTGTAAATTCATCCATGTTACTTTGGTAAATAAGCTTTCTGTAAATAAGCTCTCTGTGTATACGACATTTTTAAATACTAGTTTTTCAAAGTCTGTCTTCTTTATATTTGTATGGTAAATTTCTGTAATATGTATTTTCATATGCACGACTTTGATTCTAACTAGGTTATCTGTCTTTCCTCTGTATTTCTGTAATACTCTGCAGACTTCTGTCCTGTGATTCCTTTTCTCAAAATGTTCCGTGTATTCTTTCCCCACCAGACAGAAGCTATTCAAAGGCAGGGGCTCATGACCTGTTTGTTTTGTCTTTAGAATCTAGCACAATGCCAGCTGCATTATGTATTATGTAAATATATGCTGAGCTACATTAAATTCTATGGAAGATGAGGTTCTTTACACTTCAAAGATTTTAAGTATCTATTTGGATTGGGTATGTCACAAATTCAAGTTGACTAAAATCCAGGCTGTAGTCCCTTTAGTTGCTGTTGATCTGTTAGAGAAAATGATTGCAAATATAATAAACTTATGCCATGTGCTCCCTGTGGTAAACCTTTGATTATATTTCTGCAAATGTGGTTTACTAGTTTAAATTGCTCCAGTTGCAATGGAAAAGGAAATAGTTACTCTTCACAATTTTGGGAGGAAAAATTTAATTTGCTACAAACCAGAATTGTTTTACTTTAGAATTTGTATGGATTATGGATCCAAACATACATACACTAACACATGGACCTAAGGTAATTAAAAATTCCTGTGGTTATTTGGATTTTCTCCCCCACCTTAGTTTTTATATAGTCTTTTTCCCCTTATTTTTTAGCAGGGCAGTACTGGGGGTTGAATACAGGGCCTCACACATGCTAGGCAAGGGCTCTATCTCTGAGCCACAGCTTCAGCCCCTTTTAATATTTTATTTTGAGACAGAGTCTTGCTAAATGGCTCTAGTTGCCTCTGATCTTGAATTTACAATCGACCTGCTTCAGTCTCCAAAATCACGATTATAGGTGTGTGTCACTGTGCCCAGCTGTAATTTTTTTTTAGTTACCTAAGTGATACAGTCTCATTTTGAAATGTTGCAAAGACCTCTTTAAAGTTTTGAAAAGTAAAGATGTCACATTGAAGACAAAGGTGCACCTGACTCATGCCATGATCTTTTCAGTTGTGTCATATTCTTGTGAAAGCTGGATGCTGAATAAGGGAGACAAGAAAAGAATTGATGCTGTTGAATTACAGTGCTGGAGACGACTATTGAATATACCATGGACTGCCAAAAGAGCAAACAAATTTGTCCTAAAAGAAGTGCAGCTAGAGTATTGCTTGGAAGCAAGGACAGCTAGACTGGGTCTTAAATATTTTGGACATGTAGTCAAGAGGGACCATCACATTTGGGAGAGTGGTGGATCAATGAAATTAAGGAAGACCCTCAATTAGATGGATTGACACAGTGTCTGCAACACTGAGCTTAAACATAAAAAAGATTGTCTACCTGGCACAGAATAGGGGAATGTTTCATTCCGTTGTACATAGGGTTGCTATGAGTTGGACCGGACTCACTGGCACCTAACAACAGTGCAAACCTTAATATCTCAATTAGAGGTTATTTTTAAAAAGCTTTTGTGAACTTGAAGGCTTTAATTTTAAGAATAGTGAGAAAGATTCTCTCAGTTACACAGATTTGGCCAGTGGCTGTACTGGCTGTGCATACTAATTGTTATTCCCACAGTGTCCTGAAGCAATCTTCACGGGCAAGTACTAAATGATACTAGATTTTTCACTATGGATATATAGTTGACCATGGGCATTTGGGGGCTGGGATTTAGTGCAATTGGTAGAGCACCACTCTGTAGGCTCTGAGGTCCTGGGTTCGACTCCCAGAACTGCAAAAATGGGAGGAGGATGTGGCAATCCCAAAACAACCATTGAAAACCCTATGAGTTGGACACAACTTGACAGCACCTAACAACAACAGTGGGCATTTGGATCCTGAGATGAAAGCAATGGGCTTCCAGAAGAATACTAACTACATTGTCAGAGTTTGTGTGGTTACCGTGAGTTATTTGAACATAGGCACTACTACGTAGCACAGGTTATCAGGAATGGGGAAGAAGTGTCATTTGAAATTATACAGGTTGTATTTTGGTTTTGCTTTTGGTTTTTTTGGAAGAAGTGAGACAACCTCAGAGATAAATGAAAAAAATCAGGAAGTATTAACCATGGTTTCATAGGTATAAAATGGTTATAATAAACATAATATCTTCCGTTCAAAATGTTGACTTTTCTATGTGTTATACTACTGTTCATTCATTCAGTTATCCTAAATATCTTATAAGGGATTCAAGTACACAGAAGCATTTGGTGTGAGATCTGTAATATTGTTTTGTCATCTATATTCTGCTCAGTTCCTAAAAATGGTTTCACTTGCCTGTTAAATTAGTCAAGTAAATTGTCCCAAATTAAAATTGAAATAATAAATGGAGGAAAATAACATTTACTTTATTCATTTAAGATTGTACTTACTATTAAGGACTTTTAACATTAATTACTATTGTGTAAATTTAAAGAGATAGATTATTATTATGATACATTTTGTAGCCAAAAACTATTCCATAAGAGTTGGAGTTAGATGCTGATTTTGTGTGATTTAAAGGGTGATGTGAGACTTGCCCTGCCTTAAAAATACCCCATTAATCCAGCTTCTCGTGCTTATAATTTTTATCCTTTAAATTTATGTGTTTTATTTCAAGACTTGTCTTGGAAATTCCTTGTATTATTCCTTGGGGAATATATCACAGAAAACCCAAACTAGTTCAAGTGGATTAGCCCATGTCTCCATCTAGGTAGTCAGCTGTGCCATCTGTCCCCAGCTGAGGACTAGTAAACCTGATATGGCATGGTAAACTGGGTCAACAAGGCCAGGTAGGATGGAGTGATGCAGGAGGGAATTTCAAAAAGAGCTTTGTGAGGTTTAGAACATTTTATGGGAAGGAAATCATTATGTCTCTTGCTTCAAGGCTACAGGTAGATTTTCTTGACTGCTAGAAATTCCAGATCTGTGAAATAATAATGGATGTGGGCCATTAAATATGATGGAAGTGATGAAAGGGGAACATTAAAATTATAGTTGTGAATCTTTTTTGAGGTCAGAGACTCTGATGAGACTCTGAATTGGGGTCTTTCCTCTAGAAAAATGCAGAAGAACATGCAAAGTGATTGATTCAGATTCTGAGGGTTGACCAACCCCTGAGGCCAATTCTTGGGCCCAGGTTACAAAACTCTAAGCTAAAGGGAAAGTTAGGGTTTTTCGGAACATGCCAATATTTGTAATTTTATTATTCATTTGGGAAGCAATTGGGAGCCATTATAGTTTTCTGATTGTGGGATTGGCATGGCCGCGGTAATTCTTACATTTCTTGTAGAATACCTGTGCTAGTAGTTAGTACAAACCACAACAGAGTTAAAATTAACTGGAAAAAATAGGGATCTCAATATTCATCAAAGGAAACTAAAAACCCCATTAGATGTAATTTTATTTCACAATAAAAGTTGTTCTTATCAAAAGCTTTGGCCTGGTCAAAACAATCAGGAATACTTGTTAGCAATTTATTGGTAATTTTTCTTTGAGAGATGGATCCAGGTTTTTTTCTTTTTATTTTACATAAGTCAGAACATGATTCATTGGAGCCAGATATTTTGCTTTATGATGGCTTGCAAACCTTTATTTATATATCTTGATATGTTTTCAAAGTAGTCCATATAATTTGTTCTTTCAAATAGGCAAGAGATGTTCTTATTTTTCCCAAACATAATTTATATTTGATTAATAATGGTGCTTTCCCTCCATTTACTAATAACTGACACATTCTTGGAGTCAGTATTAGGAAGCAAATCAATCCATCAGGCTAAGTTCAAGGTATAGCTGTAGAATGCAGCAGGCAGTTCTGTCTTTTTTGAGGAATTTTAGATCACTGAGTATCAAACTTGTTGACTTTTATCCCAACATTTCCTAAACTCAGCATTAAAAGACAACATTTCTTTCAATTTAAGAGTTAGTTGGCCTTAAATTTGTCTGTTGAAACTATGTTAGAAACCACACATTTCCAGCTCAGCTGAAATTATATGGTATTAAATTTGTATCTTCCCAGGTTCTGTAGACTTTGGCAAAAATGGATTTAAAACATTAGTGCTTCAGTGATTTTTCAGAGATGAAGGTGCTCGTGTTTGGGCCATACACACTTTACCACTTCTTTTTCTGAACTATTCTGGGATGGAAACAGTATTTATTTAATTCCTTTGAATAAAAGCATATTAGTTATCCTATTTTAAGAATGGAAGCCTGCAGCTGTAGGCCTGTGGCATCTGATCCTGTCAAATCTTGGAAGCTAAGCAGGGTGGGGCCTGTTAGTCTTCGGATGGGAGACCACCTGGGAACACCAGCTGCTGCAGGCTTGGGAGAAGGGCCTGGCAACCCACTCCCAAAAATCAATCCACCGTTGAAAACCCTATGATCAGCAGAGAAGCACTGACAATAGTGTTTCACCTGTTGTACGCTATGAGTTGGATACCGACTCAATGGCACCTAACAACAACAACAATTTTAAGAGTAGATCAGTAAATGATATCTTGGATAAAAATAAAAAAGGAGAGCAACTTTAAATTTGAGTTTTATAGTTTGAATAAATCATAAATTCTAAATAAGGAATAAACACATTTATTTTCTTCTGGGAAATGGCTTAAAAACAAACAAACATATTTGATAGTTTTTAGCTTGTCTTACAGTAATTTGTCACTTGACCAAAGCAGAAAATTCCTATACTTTATGATACGGTTTGAGTATGAAATGTCCTACATGGGTTCACATGTTGAATGCTTGGTCCCCAGCTGGTGATGCAATTTTAGGAGGTGATGGATACTTTAGGACATGAGGCCTAGCTGAAGGAAGTTGATCACTGGGGCTGTGCTTTTGAATGTTGTACTTTGTCCCTGGTTTCATTCTCTTTCTGTCCATCATGAGGTAAAGAACCTCCTCTGTCACATGCTCTTCCCATCATGATGTTTTGCCCAAGTTTCTGGGGCCAAACAACTGTGGACCAAAGCCTCTGAAACCATGAGCTACGACAAGTCGTTCTTCCTTTAAGTTGTTCCCTCAATCATCTGTCACAGTGATGCAAAAGCTAATATACTATATAAAGAGAAATAGTTACCTTCTTTTTTCTTGTTTTTTTTCTTTTTTTTTTTCAGTATTGGGGGTTGAACCCAGAGCCTCATGCTTTGCAAGTCCTATACCACTGAGCTGCACCCCCAGCCCTTTTTTTTTTTTTTTTTTTACTTTTTGAGACAGGGTCTCACTAAATTACGCAGACTGCCTCTGGTCTTGAACTTGCAATCCTCCTACCTCTGCCTCCTGAGCCACTGGGATTACAGGCATGCACCACTGCACTCAGCTCCATAGTTACCTTCTATCTTGATCTGGCCCACAATGGGAAGAGGAGGCAACTTTCTTGGGCTTAGGAATCATTAAACTCACATTTTCATGCTATCCGTTAAGTCCAGTCACAAATAAGTTTTCCAGAATTTCCTATCCTGTAGTGTTCACTTTTCTCACATGGCTCTCTTCACTGACCTGTGAAAACATGATGTCAGTCTTACTCCACTGGCATATGCACCTTGCCTAGAATCACCATCTTCCTGAAGTAGAACTAATTCAAGTCCTCCAACTTCCAGTGAGTATTTTCTAACAACCCTAGCCTTCATTCATTAATTTCATCAAGATTATGCACAGGAAAGGACTTGAAGTTTGCCACTGAATTCAGTCCACATGATATTTACTTTTGTTTAATAGATACCAGTTTAATCTTTCCCCCATGTGTCTATCAGCTTGTTCTGTGGAGGCTTGCATGTTGCTGAAGGTTATGCCATTGGTATCTCAGATACCAGCAGGACCACCCATGGTGGACTGGTTTCAGCTGAGCTTTCAGACTAAGACAGACTAGGAAGAAGGACCCAGAAGCTCATTCCTTAAACAAGTAGCCATTGAAAACCCTATGAATGGCAGAGAAACACTGTCAAATATAGTGCCAGAAAATGAGCCCTTCACATTGGAAGGAATTCAAAAGATGACTGGGGAAAATGGCTTCCTCAAAGTAGAGTTGACCTTGATGATGGGAATGGAGTCCAATCCCTGGGAACTCCATTTGCTCAGGTTACATGACTCAAAATGAGAAGAAACTCAGGGGCTGCAATAATAGACTCAACCATAAAAAAAGATTGCTTGTATGGCACAGTGGCGGGGAGTGTTTCGTTCTATTATATGTACAGTCGCTATGATTCAGACCCAACACAACAGCACCCAGCAACAACAGTCGTTTAATCTTAACACTTTTACTGGGTGTTACCTTTAAATTTTCAAAGACAAGACTCTTCTTTTTGAGTCAGAGTCAAGAAGATAGTAAAGGATCAACCAGTATTTGACATTACCATTGGGTGATGTGGAAGAAAGGTTATGAAAGGTGGCTGAATTGAGACCTAAATGTTTGCTAATATTAATTCAGCTAAATTGAGACTCTTTCTATTGTGATCAGCCTGGCATGAGCCTCTTAAATTCAACAAGAAATTATACTTGCTAATCCATAGAGTCAGCCCAGTAGTACCCAGGGAAATCTGTAACAAAGGTAAATATAGATTTTTCAACAAGCCTCAAGCAGTCTGGATAAAATAAAATGTATAATATTTCTACATTGCTAGACACGAGCCACAGATATAACTTCTTTATAATCCAGACAGAATAGGAATCCTAAACATTTAAAAGATTCTTAATGTTTTAAAGAAACAGAGAACACATAATGTTATTCTTCTTGCAATTTGTTTTCTTTGTTTGTTTGCTTTATGTATTTTGTTATTTTTTGTTTTTTCAGTAACATATTGACTTTTCCTAATCCTAAGGCCTGAGAGGAATTTTTCTCGTGGATCTTGCCAAGAGTGGGAAGATATGGTCAAATTAGTTGATACATTCACATCCAAAATTAAATAGTTGATTAGGTGTGAACCTTAAGGAGGCCATTGGCTTCCTTTACCCGGATTGTTCATTTTTGCCAGTTCTTTGCTACAGTATAGCCAGTGTAGATAGCCAGTCATGTTCATCAAAGAGGGAAAAAGATGAATTCATTCACTGATTGAATCCAGTGCCTGATGACTCATGAGTAGTTGAGTGTAATTCTTATGACCACACAATGGTGGGCTGAAGCCTGAGTTCCTAACTCTGGAAATTAATCTTTCTTTTTATGTTCTTTTGGGGAGCGGGAGGTGGGGGAAACAACTAAAGCAGCCTCTGTCTTTTCCAAAATTCAGGGATATAACTTAGACTATTGTTCAAGACTCCCTGCCAAAGCAGAGTCCAAGACGGAGTTTTTCCCTCAGTCTAAATCACATGGGCTAAATTTGTTTTTCAGCTTACAGTCAGGAGCAGTCTTGGAATAAAGGTGCTGTCATGGCTCCTCAAATTCATAACTGTTGTGAGGGCTGTGACTGACCTCCTCAGGGATGTGTGGATCAGGAGCAGCCTCAGACAAAGCCCCTGGGGGAGGAAGTGCTGGAAGTGAGAAGACAGCAGGCAGAGAATATCCTATTGGCTACATCTCTGTTGTGCTTTGAAGAAAAAGCTGTAGAGAAATGAGATTTGTTTAAATCTAATTCTATTTTCGTTGCCTTTTAGGAGTTGCTAAATGTAAGAGGGATCCTGTTAAGAATCAGTCTTTAATATTGTATCATTTCATATTTTTACACATACCATGATCCTCAACTACCTTTTAAATGTATTAGTTTTAAGGCATAGGTTGATTTCAGCAATGTAGGATTTGGAGGACAAAGACACAGTTAGACTCAAATTAGAAGCCAACTTCTTATTGCTATTTTTGTCATTTTAGTAGATGCTAAAAATTCCCAGGATTCTTTGAACAACATGCCAATTGCCTGTTAAAATGGTGGCCCTGTTAGATATTCAGGTGAAAGGAGAATTCCCAGGGGGAAGCCTTTTTTTGTTGTTGTTCTTTTTAATTCTCCCCAGCTGCTTAAGGCCAGCACTGATATTCACAGGTGCTCTCACTAGTAAAGAAAACATGCGTCATTGTCTTAGCCAATGATGTTTTCTGTTCAGCACAAGTTGAGTTCATGACTTGTTAGGTAGTGTTTACCCTACATCTTCATCATGTCCATGCCCTGAGCCAGCGATGATGTTTTATCAATTGAAATTCAAAACCAGTGTTACAGAAAGCTGAAGTTCTTTTTATAAAACTTTTGATATTGAAAATCCTGTGATCCATACCTTGTGACTACATAATACTCTCTCTATCCTGTATAATCTAGCAGATCTTTACTCTTAAATAGGATTCTTTGTTTTAAGACATACACCTAGGATTCATTGTAATTCATTGGTTTCTCCATTTCTTAAACTGTAATTTGTTCCAGATGCTATTTTTTTTTCAGATAAGCTACTGATTTCATACTTTTTCCTTATAAATTACTTGAACAGTAGGCTTCAGTTTGGAGAATATTAGTGAAGAATATCTGGAGATTTTAAATTCCTTGTTCCTAAAGTACAGTGACAACTGACATTTATATTGTATTTCATAGTTGAATAAAACTGGCCAGAGCAATGACTCTGTGAGGCAAGTTTATGTTACTTTGTGAGTTTTTACATTAGAAAAATAGGAGAGAATTGTCTAGAAAAATAGAGTGGTTCATCTGAGATAAAATATCAGAACGTAGACTCAGGTGTTGAGTCCTACTCATGCAAATTTTGTAGCACATCAAATAACCTTTAGGCAGATTTTTGCTGTTGGAGAAGAGCTCTGGGCCATTTCTTTCTCCCTTTCACCCAATGCCCAAATTTGGGCTCCCTCATCCCAGCAGTCTGATGAGAAGGCCAAGAGGTATAATTGGGTCTCTATCCTTTCTGAACTGTATTATTCTCAATTATCAGGGA
Organism: Pedetes capensis; assembly: GCA_007922755.1. Classification (NCBI taxonomy): domain Eukaryota; kingdom Metazoa; phylum Chordata; class Mammalia; order Rodentia; family Pedetidae; genus Pedetes; species Pedetes capensis. The sequence goes on along the minus strand of VMDO01006134.1, from coordinate 17,906 downwards.
ATACCTTATGACCAACCTGGGAAATGGTAAAGGTTGAGGTCCTTCCTGTCCTTTTTAACATAAGGATAGCATCTCAACTTGATATCCCCATATCACAGCCTAGTGATCATTGTGAAAATAATCATCAATGTCAGAGATGTGATAGATTATACACTGTACATGGAATCAGCTTTGAAAATAATAAAACAAGCCAGGCACAGTGGCGCACACCTGTAATCCCAGTGACACAGGAGGCAGAGGCAGGAGGATCACAAGTTTGAAACCAAAGGAAGTCTGCGTAATTTAGCGAGACCCTGTCTCAAAAAGTAAAAAAATGGGCTGAGGGTGCAGCTCAGTGGCATAGCACTTGCAAAGAATGTAAGCGTGAGGCCCTGGGTTCAACTCCCAGTGCTAAAAAAAAAAAAAAAAAGAAAAAAAAAAGAAAATAATAAAACTGTGATAGTGAGGATTACTATGTTTTAGAGAAAATGGAAAATCAAAACAAAGCCTCATCCTGATGTGTTTCATGGAGATACTTACCACCACCAAAGGCCTGCAGCTATACCACTGTGGCATCTGATCTTGTCAGATCTCAGAAGCTAAGCAGGGTCAGGCCTGGTTAGTATTTGGATGGGAGAACACCTGGGAATACCAGGGGCTGTAGGCTTGAGAGAACAACCCCCCCCCCCCGAAAAAAAAATCAGCCATTGAAAACCCTATGAAGAGCAGAAAAGCGTGACATACATTGTACATAGGGTTGCTATGAGTAGGACACTGACTCAATAGCACCTAACAAGAACCAACACCTAGAAGTTTTCCTTCTCTCTTCAGTCACCTGCACTGTGCCCCCTCAGATCAGCCTCTTTTTATGCTTCATCCATATTTCCCTTTTCTTCTGTGTCCTCCATCTGCCTGAACACTTGGACTAGGTTCACTTCTGCCTCTTAGTTCTTACCTTGTAGATAAGCGGCATGTTTTAAATCCTTTGTGTCAGGAACAAAAGCTCAGGCCTGAGGGTTTGAGTTTAATACCCTCTAACCTTCCCTAGGACCTTGGCATTTGTATTCTTTCCTTACAAAATGGAAGATTTAGATGCTTTCCCTACTTCATTCATAGAGTTGTTAATACTTAATGAGACAGTATCGGTAAAATCCTTACAAGATGTGCATATGAGGGGTTATCCCTGGATCAGGTACCAAACTTCTGTGTGATTTGAGGCAAGTCAGCAAACCTCTCTGGCTCTTGAAATTATTACTATTATTACATAAAAAATATGGGCTTGGATTAGATAATTTTGAAATTTTTTCAAATTTAATCCTTTGAATTCAGACAAATATACTCTATATATACAAGTGTTATTTGCTGTGAATAAGAACATTGTTTTCAAATAATATGTAATCCAGAGAATGGAGACAGGTATGAATAAATTACCATTGTGTGATGTAGTAAATTTCTTATGGGATCTAGCCCTAAAATTCTTGTTCTGTGATTGCCAAACTCATGTCATTTTCACTCCAGAGTTTATTTTCCTCCAGAGGAAAAGAACTCACCCAGTGATGGTTAATCTTGATTACTGATTTGACTGGATTAAGAAATACTGGGGAGATTAGGGAAGCCCTCTTCTGGGTGAATCTGTGATGTGATTTCCAAAGACAGTTCCATCTTGAGGGCTCTGCCCTAATGAATGGATTCATCCCTTGATGGATTCATAATATGATGGCATTATTGGGAGTTGGTGAAAGGTGGAAGGTGGGCCTAGTTGGAGTAAGTAGGCCACTGGGATTGTGTCCTTGTGATTACATCTTGCTCTGGCCCTTCCCTGTTACCCTTCTGTCTGCTTCCGGTCTGCTAGCAGTAAAGTGCAGTCTCTGCCATATTCACCTGCTGCCATCATGTTTTGCCGAAGCACTTGGGGTCAAGAGACGATAGTCTGAGCCCTCTGAAACTGTGGGCCAAAGGAAACACTGTCTCCCTTAGGTTGTGTCTCTCAGGCGTTTTGTCATAATGATGAAAAATGTAACACATCACCAGACTGGTAGAAAAGTAGTTTTCATATTAGCAAATGAAGTTTGCTTGGTATTTGGTAGAACATTAGCAGTGATTGATAACAGTTATGTGTCTGAAATACCAGATAACAGTCAGAGGCAGCTCCTCAAAATCAAAATAACTACTTGGAATTTCTACAGTGACAGCTTTTGAAAAACCACTGGTCTAAAATTTTGTGGAAAACTTTGTTGGTAGATATTCCTAGTAAGAAGTTTCTTCTTGAAAGAAATTAAATTTAATTGAGAGAAAAGTCAAGTAGTAGAAGACTGGTCAGGAGATTTTGTCTTTCTCTTTCTCTCTCACTCTTGCTCTTTCTCTCTCTCTCCTTGTCTCACTCTCTTTCTTTCATGAATCCGATGCTTTTTGTTGCTGAAATTGACTCTGAGCTTTCTCCAGTAAGTGGAAAGGAAACTTGGATATTTAATAATTTATCAAATTTATTGATGGCCAAGACCTTCCTAACCTCTGTTTAGAAATAGCTGTTATAAGACCAGAGAAACAATTTTAATATCCTGAAAATCTATAAATTAAAGTATGACTATTTGGCTCATCATTCTCAAATTCCTGCCAGAATGGATTTCTGGCCATCCCCAATGACCTGTATATTGACAATACTATTATTTTAAAATCATCAAAGCATAATTTTCTGAAGATTGCTAAACACTGCTGTCTAAGGTGTTCTTAGTGGAACTTAAATGATGGATGCTGGACAAAACTCTAGAGAGCTGGAACAAAGAACTATTTCCCTAGAGTTAACAAGGGAACTGTAGTCTTTCCCATCAAATAAGAATGCCTGAAGTACCAAGATGACTTTCTCTCCCCAGATTTAAAACTATTTCTCTGGTTGATTGGTGTGAAATTGATATTTTATCCAAATTCAACTCTATCCCAGTTTTGGATATTCATACCAAGAATTCAAACAAAAAGTGGCTGTGTGAATCAGTTACTTGTGTGATAATAATCTTTTTCTTTTGTTATTCTCTGAAAATGGATTCAGATTTCTAGTAAATGGATGATATTAGAGGATTCCATTTGAACTGTCACTTTATTGGTTTAGTTAAGTAGAGAATGAGTTGTTTTTAAAACAAACTTGTAACTCATCTCTCTTTTATTAGTTGTCCTCATCCTCATATGGTCTATTTCAGCTATTTAGAAGGAAGCTATTTGTCCAGTTAAATCCAAATTTAGACACTTCAAGAAAAGACCTCTTTATATATGGACTGCATTTACTTGCTTGAGTTTGTAGATCCTTTTTCTTTGCTGAGAAAAAACAAATAAATCTTATATATTTTTTTCCCTTTTTGTTTTTCTGCCTGTTTTGATTTTGTTTTTATTTGTCTGTTTTATGTGACAGAGAAACTATAAATTATAACATTGATGCCAAGACCAAAACTATCTTGGGTCCTTTTTATAAAAACGTTAATTCTAGTCCATATTAGAAATATATATAGATCTACATTATGTTTTGGCTTGTTTTCTAGTTCAGGATCAGTTAGAAGGTAGTCCTTAAAAGTTATTTTGTAGCTGTGAAAAATGTTATTGTCTCATGGATGTTTATTGATTTTACCTCAGTTTCACTTGCCTTCTGAGCCACATTTCTTCCTTGAATAAGGTCCACCCACATAGCGCCTGCCACTAGTGGGTGCTCAGTTGACATTTGTTGAATAGATTAGATAGACATATTTTTAGTGTAAATAAATCTTAGCTTCTATCCATAAGAAATGCACCTTGTTACTTTCCCAGAATGCACAATTCTTATTTCATGGAAAAAATAAGAAAGTGGAATTAAATTTTAAAAATATTTAAAATTTTTCTTGAAGTGAAGGCCAAGCATGTAGAAACTTATGCTTGGCTTATAGTATATTCCAGCAACAAGTATGGAGAGGATAAGGAGGCTCCTTATGGAAATAAGAGAGAGTGCCCCACCAGGGGCAGCCAGGGCAGGGTTCTCTTAGGAAAGTTACCTTCTGGAAACTGGGTGAACCTGATATTGGGTGGTATAACTCCAAACAAAACCCTAAGCAAAAATGGATTTGATGGATTCTAATATGTTAACTTTAAAGCATATTATTGATTTTTATCACTTTCGGAGATAAAACTACCACATTAAATGTACATAGAAGTGGAAAGACACATTCAGATGTGTATGTGGGGTGAACGCATAGCAAACAAAGTGCATTATGGAATTAAGGAAATAGACTCTTTGTTAGGCCTCACAACTGGTGCCCTAGGTACTAGATCTACTCTGAAAGAAACTTCTGATAATAATATGAAGCTATGGGCTGCTTTTCCAGAACTTACTAGATGAGATTTAATTTAGTTCAGTTGAACAGATGCTTGCTGAGTGCTGCTATATCTTAGGCTGTAAACTAGTAGTGTCATGGGGACAGAGTAGCAGATATGACAAAGTACAGCCCCTGCATTCACAGAGTTTAAAAGTGTTTTTGTTGTTGTTAGGTGCCATTGAGTCGGTATCCGACTCATAGCGACCCTCATAGGGTTTTCAATGGCTGACTGTTTCGGGATTGCCTTGGGAGTGGATTGCCAGGCCCTTCTCCCATTTTTGCAGTGCTAGGAATTGAACTTGGGTCCTCAGAGACTACAGTGCAGAGCTCTACCAACTGAGCTAAATCCGAGCCCTTAAAAGTGTTAAGTAATTCTAAATGTGATGGATAAAGTGTGGGGATTATACTACATACATTGGTAAATAATGTGTATATCTTATGTAAAAAAATCAATCCCATGAAAAAGATACTGAAATTACTGGGATTGTGTAAACTATAGAAGAAAAGACAAAAAGGAATGTTTCTATTATCCTCAAGTGTTGTGTTTTGTTTTAATAAATAATATGTTGGCTGGTTCTTTAGCCAGGGAAGTGAGTAGTAGCAGTAGTAGTAGTAGTAGTAGTAGTGATAACAACCTTTATTGTGTGCTTACCATGTACTAGGCACTGTGACAAACACATTTTATGTTGTATCTCATTTGGTCTTCATTCCAAACATCTCTTTTCTACAAAAAAGGAAACTGGTGCTTAAAGAGATCAAGAGACTCTCTTAGGGTCAAACCACCACAGCTTAGATTTGCTTAATTACTTGTGATGAGGTTGATATCTGCTTTTCCATACCTCTTGCAGTTGTTTTTATGTTTAAAGTTTATGATCATTTCAGGGTAACAAAAACAAATGGCTATAGGGCCAGGCAGGTAAAACAGATGTAGATGGAAGACAATAAAGGAGTTATGTGAAGGACTCCAGAGCTTTTGTGAACCAAAGGCATATATATATTCAAATATGGGTTTGTTTTTGAAAAGAACAAACATAGGAATATGGGCTCTTCATCTCCAGAAAATCAGCTGGTAGGGAGAGATCAATTACAGGTTTTTCTCTTAATAACTCAACCTAGTAGTCATTTGTATAGCATTTGTCATCTACCTTAGGTAGGTAAGCATATGTGTGTCTGTGTCTGTGTTTAAGGATATACATGGTAAGGTGGGAAACACTTCTGCTTTGTAGATTTTGGACATATCTTGAATCTTGCTCTTGCTATATGATTTTTTACCAAATTGACTAACCATTCTGAATCTTATTCTCTTCATCAGTCAAAAATAATAATTCATAGGAGTTGTTCAAATATTCAGAAATAATATACATGTAGTTCTCAAGACTATGTCTAGCACATAATAGACACCCAATAAAAAGCTGCTGTTGCTTTTATTAATACATTTATTTTTCCTTTTAGCCTTATAATTCTTTCTAGGCAGCTTGTAGTGTTGTTAGGTGCCATTGAGTTGGGTCCAACTCCTAGTGACCCTATGTACAACAGAACGAAACACTCCCTGACACTGTGTGGTGCCCTGTGCTATGTCAGTGATCTTCTGTTCATAGGGTTTTTAATGGCTGTTTTGGGATTGTTTTGGGGGTGGGCTGCCAGGTCCTTCTCCCATTTTTGTGGTGTTGAGGATAGAACTCAGGGCCTCAGAGGCAGCTTGTGAATCACATATATGCCCATTACTTAGCACAGACTTGATCTTGCATACTACCTTTGCAAATTTTCTCATGCAGAACTCTTAAATTTAATTTTTTCTGAAAGTAATGATAGCCATCCAAAAGCTTGAAATGGATGAGAATGAGCTACTTCTTTACCAAACTGAGTCTCATGTCAAGTTTTGTCACACAAGAAGAAATTTATCAAATAACATTTTATGAGCACAGAATATCCATATATCCTATCCTATAGGCTAAGTGAAGGCTCAGCTATCTTTTATGTACTTGAGGCAGATTGGACAATAATCTAGGGCCAAATCTTTTTCCTCTGATAGTTGGCACCAAACACATAGAAATCTGCTTCCCTAAAGGCCAGACCCAGGATAATTGAGGCTCAGGCCTTGAACCCCATCTCACCAGTGTCTTGCTGTATTCATATACCTTGTTTTTGCAAAGGAGAGTAGTAGTATAAACATGTTCAGCCAATCCATGTATCTTGAATACCATGAATTTTACCACTGAGCCCATCTCTAGTATCTATAATGTTGATCATCAAATTTCACCAGTCAAAACCCATTTCAGACACTTATTATGATAATTCAAAAATCTCTAATGTTGCTTGAGTTGCACGAGTATAAGTGCTGATAGTATCCCCCTCTGGCTTGTAGGCTTTGCTTCTATTGTGAAGGGCAGATGTTTTTACCATGAGCTCACTGACTGTAGGCCAATGAATCACAACACGGGTGATTTTGTCCCCAAAGGGGGACATTTGGCAATGTCTGCAGACATTTTTAGTTGTCACAACTAGTGGTGGGGGATGCTGTTAGCACCTGATAGGTAGGTTCCAGGAATGCTGCTAAACTTCCTATGGTACTGGAATGGCCCCTATAACAAAGAATTGCTTGACCCCACGTGATTAATGAGATGGTTGAGAAACCGTGTTCTTGAATGTAGCTTAGACTGACTTACATGCTCATCTCATATGACCCTGTCTATGAGGAGTATTTTGGTAAAAGGTGAAAGATTTATAAGATCTTAAGAGAAACTAGAGCATAGGAGGTACTTTAAAGTTAAGTTGAAGATTTCATAACATTTGCCGTATAAACTTTAGTAGTAAAGACTTGAATGAACTTAGGAGTCTATTGTAATGAATGTAGAAGGTATGAATGTAGAGACTAGTTATTTACAACCTATTTGTTGTTGTTTAGCCTACCAAAAAATGCCCTCTTCAGAAATGTAGGTCCTGGTTTTGTACACCTGGAATGTCGCAGTGGACTTCTCTTTCCCACCTAGTTCTCCTATAAATTATCATCTTCATGGGCACACTTGTACTACTGAGTTATCAGAGTTTTTAATTTACTTCAGTATAACAAAAATGCATTGAAAGCCTTTTGTGAGCCAGAAGCTGACATTGAGTACAGCAAGCAATAAAACACAATCTTTGGCCTAGAGGAGTTTATAATAGTAGACACCAGGCACAACGTGTCTTCAGCAAGTCCTACTCCAATTCTAATGTTTTAACAGCCTGTATTTGTAAAAAATACCCACAGTTTATCCTAGTTTCACTCCATGTAAAACCAAGCAGCTCCATTCATTACCTTTTGTATTGTTTGTATGTGGTCGAGCCATGTAGGACTGTACATGTCTTGCCAAAGTACTAACAGATAGTAGGAGTCTAATTATGTCTTTTATCTATAAAAGTAAATACATAAAACCACAAGTGTTCAAGAGAAATAGACCCTCTGAAGAATTAGATGTTTCTAAAAGTTTATAGAAAGAAATAAAAACAACAGTTATCCTTTATTGTGAAAATGTCACTTTCCCATGTGAAACTCTGGAACCAAGGATATGATCAGGAGTATTACCGGCTGTATTAGTCAGCTTTTTGCTGCTATGACAGAGGAACTAACCACAGGAAACTTATGGGAGGAAGTATTTATCAGGAGCTCATGGTTAGAGGATCAGTCTATAATGGCAGTGGGACAGGCTTGGTGGCAGTATACAGCAGGGCCAATGGCAGACAACCTTACATCTTTGCATTCAAGAAGCAGAGAACAACTGGAGGCATGGATCCAGGTAAAAACTTTCAAAGGCCCTCCCCCAGAGATCTACTTCTACAAAGCTTATGACCTACCTCCCAGAGTTTCCATAACACCCAGAGTTTTACAACAACAACACCAGCTGGGGACCCAGCATTCAAACACATAATCTTTGATGGACATTTTGATCCAAACCATAACACTCCACTCCTGGTCATCAAAGGTCTTGGCCAACTCATAATGCAAAATGCATTCAGTCCAACTTCAAGAGTCTCCAAAGTCTTAACAGTTCCAATCATAATCAAAAATCTAAGTCCATAGTCTCCACTGAGACTCAAGACAAACTTAGCAATGAGCTCCTGCAAAACAAAAAAAGGTTACATACTTCCAATGTACGATGGCACAGAATAAACATTCCCATTCCAAAATAGAGGAATTGAGGCACAGAAGGGAAAGATTGGTCTATAGCAAGACCAATAACCTGCTGGACAAACAAATCCTGTGGCTCCATGTCTGGCATCTGGCATCATCTGGGCTTGAAGAGGCTTGGGTAGCTCCACCCCCATGGCCCTCTTATTTGCAGCACATGCTGCCCTCATAAGCTGGCTCCATTTCTTGCTGGCTGCTTCCCTTGGGAGACACTTCATGTTGCTGGTATATCCAACATCCTGTGGTCTCCATTGCTATGTAGGCCACACCCTCAAAGCTTCACACATTGACCATTCATGAGCATTCTGAAGGGCACCTGACCCTGGTAAGCATTGCCTAGCTTTGTAGGCTATCTTCTGACACCATGAGGGGAGCCTCCATAACCCCTTAACTCTTGTATTCTTCATGCTTATAAAATCAACACCACATGGATGATGCCAAGCTTTGTTGCCAGCTTCAGAGGTAGATTTGCCCTTTTGAATCACATTTTCAGTGGTGGCCCCTGAATGCCCAGGCTGAGGAACCATTTCCCTAGGCACATCCTTTCTAGCAGGGTGTCTCAGTGACACTGGGTTTTTAAAGAACAGTGTTTTAAATGAGACTGCCAATTCACACCTGGGATCCTTAGATGGAAGCAGCCTGGCTGACTCCTTTTGTGCCCTGAGGGAATTTTAATTGTCCCAGCAAAAAGGTTGGGGCTTCCCTTTATTGCAGCTTATCTCTAACAATTAAGGTTTCCTTTCCCAAACAAGCTTAGTAACATTAAACTAAGTAACATTAGACAAGCTGCAGCTTTTCCCTCTTTAAAATCCACATTTTCCAGATCTTCCTGCTGTGACTTTTGCTCCATTTTTCCTTAGAAATCTGGCTAAAAGCAGCAACCAAGAAGCATGCCACTCCACCTATATCTTTCTGCCCTCATATTTCCTCCACCAAGTTAAATAGTCCATTAATTTCAAATTCAGCCTCATTGAAATCTTTAGGATATGGACAAAGCACATACAAGCTCTTTGCTTGGATGTAATATCAATGGCTTGTAGAAATCTCATTTTTCTCTGACACCATGTGACCCTCATCTGCATTTCTGTCAGTTGTGGCATTCTAGTCTGCCTTACTCCCATTAGAACTGCCCCTACAGCTGTACTTATGGCATTCAAGGGCTTCTCTCACCTACATCTCCAAACTCTTTCAAACTCTCCCCTGCAAAAAAAGTTATAGCAGCCTAAGAACCACATGGTCAGGTTTCTGCATAGCAATGACCCCACTCTGTGGTACTAATTTTCTGTATTAGCTTATCACTGCTATTGTACAGAAACTGACTGAAGCAAACACATGAAAGGAAATATTTGTTGGAGACTCATGGTTAGAGGATCAGTTTATAATGGTGGTGGAACAGGAGTGGTAGCATGTCCTATGGTAAATGACCTTATATCTTCATGATCAGGAAACAGAGAGTGAGTGGAGCTGTAGATCCAGGTTATAACCTTCATAAGCCTACTGCCCAGGAACCTACTTCCACAAAGCTTAGGGCCTGCCTCCCAAAGTTTCCATAGCTTCCACACACAGTGCCACCAACAGGGGACCCAACATTCAAGCACATGGCCTTTGGCGGACTTTTAGATACAAGCCATAACACCAGCCCTGTTGGGGTCTCCAGGCTCGCTTTTTTTGCCATCTTAGGTGGATCACCTACATGCCCTAATTGATCACATGTAATAATATGTCTTAGTACATATTGCCTTAGGTAAAAGGATACTCTAAGGACACCAGCCAACTGCCCATCTAGACATCATTTGCCTCCATTGGAGTTGGCACAACAGGCTGTGTGGGTGGCTCCATAATCACTGGCATGTCTGCCTGTAAGATTGAGGCCTAAAACATTCTAAACTTAGAAACTATTCAGATCAGACCCTGTGGATGTTGTTTTTGGAGAGTGATAACTGTAGCATTATCCAGGGCTTGTAAAAACGAGCTCTGACACTGCCAACCATAGATTCCAGCTTTAATAGCAATCTGTTCAATGAGTAACCATGGTCCAGAGAACATTCATTCTTCTTTTTACAACTTGATTCCATTAATTATTATTTTTAAAATTTGGGTTTCACTTGGCTATAGGTAGATAATTTTATGGAAAGGGGTAAAAATTTGGTCAGCCAGTGGGGAAAAAAGGTAAAAATAGTAATCAGACTTGAGATCAGTTGTATTTTTAGCCCTATATTAGCCAAGCATTGGAGTTAGTTTCCTTTCAGCTGATTAAGTTACATATTTATTTGGTGAATAAACTTTGCAGAAATAGCAAAATATGTCTCTGTGCCACTTGTAAGTGATTTATTGTCTCTCACTTAACATTTTTATTTATCAGTGGTAAATACTTTAAAAGTCTCAGCCAAAGTCTATATCCCAGCACTGCCTGCCTTTTATATTCTTCTGGGTAGAACTTTATAAAAGAAAAAAAGCATTCTATGGTATATAGTATAAAGAAGTTTCTCAGAAATAATTTGTTTTTTTAGAACCAGTTTTATGTGAATTTTCAAGGCATTTGGCAAATGTAGATTGGTGTCAGGAAAAATTTTAATCATGGACCAGAAAAATCATCATGATTTCTAAAAGCCATAATGAACATACCTTGGTATTCTGAAGCATCAAGTGGTTTAGCCAATGATAAGTCTCTTTTTATAAAGATTTAAGTTGTGTGACTAAAGCTTTTTACCAAATGTGTATATTTTTCCTGTTATTGTATTAGCTACCCAAAATGGTACCGGGGTGAAAATGTACTATACTTCTAGGTTTGGTTTTAAAATTTAAGCTAAATGCATGTTAAAGAGGAATTTCAGGTTTTCTTTCCATCACATGCAACAGAGTGTAATCCAGTCCCCTACTTTATTTATGTAAATTAACATAATACCCAAAATAGACAAGAATTAGATTCTTGCTATGCCTTCAAAATAAAAACCCCAGGGATTTCTTTTATCTAGCCAGAAGTTTAGCTTATAGGTAATGAATGTCCATTAGTTACAAACTTGCTACCCAAACACTTCTAATAGCTTGTCTGTGTCAACTCTGTGTTCTTTCTCTTTTCCTTCTGAGCCTTGTCTCATTTTTCTTTTGGTAAAGAACAATTCTTTTGGATACAAATTGGATCTTTCCAGCCAAGGCAGAAGTTTAGAACATGGTAAACCTTTTCCTTCGGCTGGGATTTAGCTCAGTGGGTAGAGCGCTGTGCTGCAGTCTCTGAGGTCCCGAGTTCAATTCCCAGCACCGCAAAGATGGGAGAAGGACCTGGCAATCCACTCCCAAGGCAATCCCAAAACAGTCAGCCATTGAAAACCCTATGAGGGTCGCTATGAGTCAGATACCGACTCAACGGCACCTAACAACAACCACAACAACAAACCTTTTCCTTATTGCAAGGCCTTTGCCATATCAGAATCTGCAGCAAATGCCATCACAAATGACATGTTGAGAGGGAAGTATGCCTTATTTCCTGCTGGCTTCTCTCTCCTAGACTCAAAGTACCCGTATTATCTTTCTAACCAAAAGGTTGCCATCTGATGAATTAATTCATTTCATCAGTCGTTATGGCTGTCTGTAACTTGGTGTTAGGGAGCTTTGGCTAAAGAAGAAATGGAACAGTATTTTTGAAGTAGATGACAGATATATTGAGGTAGGTCTGTTGTTTCCATGTGACATCACTTGAGTTCCATTCAAACTGGGAGCCTGACTGTGCCTGATTCAGTGTGTCTTGGATTTAAGAAGCAGTTTGGTATTATGGTTCCTAGTGGTGCCGGATTTGTAGGGGGATTGACTTTGAGGTTCATCAATTCATCCCAACATTTATAGGACACCCACTGTGTACTTGTTACTGGAAAACTGTGGCATGTTGGAGACTTGTCAATTGCACTTTTTATACTGAAATTTTCTGAGCTTTTTGAGCATGAGTTTTATTTTCCCTCTGCCTTTTCATAGTACATGTTAAGAACATTCAAATCCCCAATTTTCTCGCATTTTCAATAAAATATAAAAGAAATTTGAACAATTCTTACCTCACTGAGTAACAAGCCTCAGAAGATTCCTAGAGAACAAGTCATACCAGGCAAAGTTGTGTGTCTATGTGTGCATGTTTTAATACAAATGCTGAAGGATTCAAATAAGGCAATCCAATAGGTGTAGCCTACACACATTTTAGTAATATATTTAATGTAGGGTCTCATGACTTTTTACTTTGAAATGTGATTAAATTTAACTCCAGAATGAGCACTGCCCCTTTGACCACAGAAAGATGGACAAGGAACAAAAAGGGGTGATTAGCTGTCCTGCCTCACTTTAGGAGAAAGTACCTGATAATATGCCTCAAAGTAGCAGCAGAAGCCTCCTCCTTTTTCAGTGTCATTATTAATCTAATGAAAAGAAGAATTTACCTGTTGTAACTAATTTTAAATGAGTCCTAAACTATGTGGTAAGTATTAAGAAGTAGTAACCAGGGGCCAAAGAAATTAGAAATGAATAGAGGGATGTTAGCTAGTTCTTCTTGAGTATTATAGGTAAGAAAACTAAGTCTGAGGGAGGTAAAGTAACCAACCATAGATTATACAGCTAGTAAGTAACATTGCCAGTATTCATATTTAGATTTGATTGACTGCAGAGTCACTTGATTATTCTGTCATTTTGAATGTTATTAAGCCTTAGTTGCAGTGTGGTATAACTAGTAAAATATCAAAATCATTGCTGAAGTAAAAGTACTTTATTTTATTTTTTATTGGACATTTTTAATGTACACCTTAACGTGATTCATTCTGACATGCTTTTCATTGTGGCATTTCCATATATGCATTTTGATGTACATTATTCATATAGGTGCCCCCTTACCCTCTTGTATGCTTCCCCCTCAGCCTCCCCATCTAAGTCTTCTCTATCATTTACTTGGTAATATTTTTCTATATGTCCTTGGGTTCCAGTTGTGTTTAAGATAGAAACTTTTCCTGTAGTGAACTTTGTTATTATCTTGTCAGAACAATTGCATGCATTTTCTAGACGATTTATATTGACACCATTCTTAGTTTTTTTTTTTTTTGCTCCAACCTTTGAATAGGATTTTTCCTTCTCATAATTTTGATTCAGCTCCCACATATGAGTGAGAACATGTGGTGTTTCTCTTTCTGAGCTCGTGTTCGTTCACTTAAAATAACTTTCTCTAATTCCATCCATTTTGCTGCGAATGACCTTATTTCATTTTTCTTTATTGCTGAGTAGTATTCCATCATGTATACGTACCATAGTTTTTTTATCCATTCTTCTGTTGAAGGGCACTTTGGTTGATTCCATATCCTTGCTATTGTGAAAAGTGCAACATTGAACATGGAGATGCAGGTGTCTTGGTGGTATGATGACCCATCTTCCTTTGGGTAAATTCCCAGTAGTGTTATAGCTGGGTCATATGGTAGATCTATTTTCAGTTTTTTAAGATACCTCCATATTGATTTCCACAGTAGCTGGACCAATTTACAGCTCCACCAACAATGTAAGAGTGTTCCTTTTTCGCTGCAACCTCGCCAGCATTTGTTGTTATTTGTTTTATTGATCTTGGCCATTCTTACTCATGTAAGGTGAAATCTCAGAGTTGTTTTAATTTGCATTTCCCTGATGCCTAGGGATATCGAGCATTTTTTCATGTGTTTCATGGCTTTATGGACCTATTCATTTGAGAACTTTCTACTCAGTTCCTTTGCCCATTTGTGTATTGGGTTATTTGTTTTGTGGGGAGTTTTTTCCTTGAGTTCTTTATAAATTCTAGTAATTAGACCTTTATCTGATGTATAAAATGCGAAGATTTTTTCCCATTCCGTGGGGGTTTCCTTGACTCTGTTAATTGTTTCTTTTGCTGTGCAGAAGCTTTTTAATTTCATGTAATCCCATTTATCTATTCTTGTTGCAATTTCTTGAGCAATTGGAGTCCTATTAAGGAAATACTTTCCTATGCCTATATGATGGAGTGTATTGCCTATGTTGTCTTCTATAAGTTTTAAAGTTTCTGGTTTTATGTTGAGATCTTTTATCCATTTTGAGTTAACTCTCATGCATATTGAGAGATACACATCAGTTTTCATTTTTCTGCATGCGGATGACTAGGTTTACCCACCACCATTTGTTGAAAAGGCTGTCTGTCCTTTTTCCAGTTTACTTGCTTTGCTCCTTTGTCGAAAATCAGGTAGCTATAGGTGTGTTGAGGTACATCTGGGTCTTCTATTCTGTTCCAGATGTCTTCAGGCCTATTTTTGTGCCAGTACCAAGCTGTTTTTGCAACCACTGCCCTGTAGTGTAGCTTGAAGTCAGGGATTGTGATTCTACCTGCATTAGATTTGCAGCTTAAGAGTGTTTTGGCTATACGTGGTCTTTTGTGGTTCTATATGAATTTTTGAATCATTTTTTCCATTTCTGTAAAGTCCGTCAGTGGAATTTTAATGGGTGTTGCATTAAATCTATAGATTGCTTTTGGTAGGATAGCCATTTTTACTATATTAATTCTCCCTATCCAGGAGCAGGGGAGGTCTTTCCATTTTTCAGTGTCCTCTGCTATTTCTTTCTTTAATGTTTTGAAATTTTCCTTGTTGAGATCTGAAGGATCTTTGATTAGATTGATTCCAAGGTATTTAATTTTCTGGTGGGCTATCATGAATGGTAGTTTTCCTGAAATTTCCCTCTCTTCCTGTTTAGAATTGGTGTAAAGAAAAGCTATTTATTTTTGTATGTTAATTTTGTAGCCTGTGACATTGCTGAAGGAGTTAATTAGATCCAGAAGTTTTCTGGTTGTGGTTTTGGGGTCTTTCAGGTATAAGATCATATCATCTGCAAATAATGATAATTTGACCTCTTCCTTGCCAATCTGTATCCCTTTGATTTCTTTCTCTTGTCTGATTGCCTTGGCCAGGACTTCAATTACTATGTTAAATAGAATAGGAGAGAGAGGACATCCTTGTCTTGTTCCAGATCTAAGAGGAAATGGTTTTAGTTTTTCTCCATGTAATATAATGTTGGTTGTAGGTTTGTCATAAGTGGCTTTTATAAAATTAAGGTATTTGCCTGTTATACCTATCTTCCCCAGTGTTTTTATCATGAAAAGGTGTTGAACTTTGTCGAAGGCCTTTTCAGCATCAATTGAGATAATCATGTGGTTTTTGTTTGTCAGTTTCTTGATATGTTGGATTACATTAATTGATTTCCATATGTTAAACCAGCCTTGAATCTGTGGTATAAATCCCACTTGGTCATGGTGGATAATATTTTTTATATGCTGCTGGATTCTGTTTGCCAGAATTTTATTAAATATTTTTGCATCTAGATTCATAAGGGAGATTGGTCTGTAATTCTCTATCATAGAATGAATTTGGGAGTATTCCCTCCTTTTCTATTTTTTGGAATAATTTGAGGAAGACAGGTATTATATCTTCTTTAAAAGTTTGGTAAAATTCTGCTGTGAATCTATCAGGACCTGGGCTCTTCTTTGTTGGGAGACCTTTAATTAACTTTTCTATTTCTGTATATATAATGGGCTTGTTTAAGTCAGTTATGTCTTTTGGGGTTAGCTTTGGTAGGTCATACGTGTTAAGAAATTTGTTCATTTCTTCTGCATTTTCATATTTTTGGGAATACAGTCTCTTGTAGTAATCCCTGACAATTTTCTGTATTTCGTTGAAGTCGGTGGTTATGGAGCCGTTGTCTTTCATAATCTGTACTATGTTAGATTTTTCTGTTTTCTTTTTGATGAGGTTAGCCAGAGGGGTGTGTGTTTTATTAACCTTTTCAAAGAACCAGCTCTTAGTCTTATTGATTTTTTGAACTATCTCTTTGTATTCTAATTGAGATATTTCTCCCTTCATTTTTGTAATTTCCTTTTGGGTGTTCCTTTTAGGCTTGATTTTTTGTTGGTTTTCTAGTGTCTTAAGATGCATCATTAGGTCATTTATTTGGCTCTTTATTTTATTGATGAAGGCACTTAATGCTATAACCTTCCCTCTTAAAACTGCCTTTGCTGTATCCCATATGTTTTGGTATGATGTGTTTTCATCATCATTTGATTGTAGGAATTTTTTAAATTCCACTTTGATCTCATCAACAATCCATGGGTCATTCAGCAGTGTATTATTCATTCTCCATGAGTTTGTAAAGTTTCTGGAATTATTCTTGTTTTTGAGCTCCAATTTTATTCTATTGTGATCTGATAAGGAACATTGGATAATTTCTACTTTTTTATATTTGTTGAGGGAGTTCTTATGGACTAGCATATGATCTATCTTAGAAAACGTTCCATGTCGAGCTGAGAAGAATGTGTATTCCTCATCATGTGGATGAAATATTCTGTATATATCTGTGAGATCCAGCTAGTTTAGGGTGGAGATTAGATTTGACGTTTCTCTGTTGATTTTTTGTTTTGATGACCTTTCTCTTGATAAAAGTGGGGTATTGAAGTCTGCCATTATTATTGATTCTGGACCAATAAAGTTCTTTATATTCCATAAAGTTTGGTCTTATAAAGCTAGGTGCCCCTATGTTTGGGGCATAAATATTAAGGAGCATTATTTATTCTTGATGGATTGTTCCTTGCATTAAAATGTAATGTCCTCCTTTGTCTCTTCTAATTAGTTTTGGAATGAAATTTAATCTATCTGAAATTAAAATTGCAACACCTGCTTTCTTTTGTTCGCCCCCTGCTAGGTATACATTTTCCCAGCCCTTTACTCTCAGTTTATTCCAGTCTTTGTGAGTTAGATGAGTTCCTTGGATATCACATATTGATGGTTTGTGTTTTTTCATCCAATTAGCCAACCTTTGTGTCTTAATTGGCGAGTTAAGACCATTTACATTAATAGAGATTATTGAGTAGCATTTATTGTTATATAACATATCATTACCTGTTACTGATTTATGAATCATGTTTGCTTTGGTCCTTTCTTGGGTTGCACTCATTTCAGCTAACCAGTTCTTTGATTTCCTTTGTAGGGTTGTCTTAACTCTCCTGGATGTGGTAGTTGATTTACAATCCTCTCCAGTGCTGGTTTGGTGGTTGCATATCGTTTAAAAGCATCAATATCATTAAATGTCTTATGCTCCTCATCTATTTTCAAAGATAATTTTGCTGGATATATTAGTCTTGGCTGGAGATTGTTTTTAGGATTTGAATCACCTGTGTCTATTCCTTTCTAGCTTTCAATGTTGATATGGAGAAGTTTGTAGTAATTTTAATAGATTTTGCTTTATAAGTAATAAGGGGTTTCTGTCTTGCTGCTTGCAGGATAGCTTCCCTGGTCTCTCATGACAGCATGTGAGCAATGACGTGTCTTTTTTTTTTTTTTTTTTTTTTTTTTTTTTTTTTTTTTTTTTTTTTTTTTTTTTTTTTTTTTTTTTTTTTTTTTTTTTTTTTTTTTTTTTTTTTTTTT